>VZTU01010832.1:0-17040 GCA_013400835.1 Zapornia atra
CCATTCTATCATTCTATGATCCTTCTAAAACAAGCTAAAAGCGGCATGCTTTCTTACAAAACGCACACAAAACTTTAGTGAGGTAGCTGTGAAAGATCGGCTTTCTATTCTGAAGCTCTGACAATTTCATATAAAATTAGCTCCTGCATACTTGTGAAGATGTTATGTATGGGGTATATAAGCAACCAGTGCACGAATCCAAATTGACGAAGTCTTTCTATTTATTTAAAGTCAGTTTTTTCTGACACACCTGAAAGATGAAAATCATTCATATTTGTCTCCAAAAAAAAATTAAATAGAATATAAACAAAGGTTTTTTCTAAGTTAATTTAGAGAAAATTTCTAAACTGAAAATTCAGAAAAAAAGTCTTAAGTCTTCAGCAATGCTAAAATTTAAAGTTCTTCGAAGCTTCTCGTTCTTGCTAGGAACGGTTGAATGAAAAATTGCTTGCAAGTCGCTGTCTTTTAAAATTCTCAAACAAGATTGCAAAAAGCAGCAAGAAAGCTCACGTTTAAAGAACTGAAATTTTCCTGGAGATGTGCAGTCATGTGGGGGACAGAATGGTCAATTTTAAAAAGTTGATTCCCCTCCTGTTTATATGCTCCCTTCAGGAATGGGAAGGCTGCAATGAGGTCCCCCGCAGCCCTCTCTTCTCCAGGCTGAACAAGCCCAGCTCCCTCAGCCTCTCTTCGTAGGGGAGGTGCTTGAGCCCTCTGATCATCTTTGTGGCCTCCTCTGAACCCTCTCCAACAGTTCTACATCTTTCTTGTAATGGGAGCCCCAGATCTGGACACAGGACTCCAGATGGGGCCTCACGAGGGCAGAGTAGAGAGAGACTATCATCTCCCTGTCCCTGCTGCCACCACTCTTCTGATGGAGCCCAGGATACCATTGGCCTTCCGAGCTGCAAGAGCACACTGCTGGCTCATGTTAAGTTTCTCATCCACCATGACACCCAGGTCCTTCTCAGCAGGGCTGCTCTCCAGGAGCTCTTCTCCTGGTCTGTATCTATGTCTGGGATTCTTCCAGACCAAGTGCAAGACCTTACACTTTGCAGTGTTGAACCTCGTTAAGTTCACCCGGGCCCACCTTTCCAGCTTGTCAAGATCCCTCTGGATGGCTTCCTTTCCTTCTGTTGTTTCAACCACACCACTCAGCTTGGTGTCATCTGCAAACTTGCTGAGGGTGCACTCAATTCCATCATCAATGTCATTGATAAAGATGTTAAAGAGCACCGATCCCAAGACAGACCCCTGGGGGACACTGCTTGTCACCGGCCTCCACCTGGACATAGACCCATTGATCACCACCCTTTGGCTACGGTCTGTCAACCAGTTTCTTATCCACTGGATGGTCCACCCATCAAATCCACATCTCACCAATTTAGAGATAAGGATGTGGTGGGGGACCCTGTCAAAGGCCTTGCACAAGTCCAGGTAGATGACATCAGTCACCTTCCCTTTATCTTCTGATGCCGTCCCTCCATCATAGAAGGTCACCAGATTGGTGAGGCACGACCTTCCCTTGGTGAAGCCGTGCTGGCTGTCCTGGATCACGCGCTCATCCCTCATGTGCTCCAACATGTCATCCAGGAGGATCTGTTCAATGATCTTCCCAGGCACAGAGGTGAGGCTCACCGGCCTGTAATTCCCTGGGTCTTCCTTGCTCCCTTTCTTATAAGTGGGAGTGACATGACCCTTCTTCCAGTCCCCAGGTACCTCACCCGACAGCCACGACAAAGGAATGGAGATGTTGCCTGAAAGGAACACACTTTTGCTAGTCAGACACTCAGCCAGTTCAAAGTAGCTGTTACTGGAAGTTACACTTACCAAAATACAAAGCTTTCTGTACTGAAGTTTAATACTGCAAATCAATATGGCAGATGGTCCCACTGAAGTACATTTGACTGTTATAGTATTAATGCAAATTTACTTTATAGATAGCATGCAGTTTTTACTGTATGGTAGTTCAGGGATAGTTCCTCTTTTCAAATGTATACTAAAAACGTAGGGTTTTTGTAAAACTAAAGAAATGGAAATTCAAGAGCTTTCTCTACAATCTTAGGTTTACCTGATCTTTTGTTTAGTGCTAGTAGTTTTTAATTAACAATGTGGATGCTCATTTTGGAGAACCTGGCCACAGAAAAAGTTGCCTAAGCCCTGCAGTTACACACGCAATACTCCAGCTGCAACTATCCTCAACGAAACAGCTTCCAAATAGAGACAATGACAACTCTGTGCAATATCCATATGCTTGCCAAGAGAGCCTATGCTCCATTATGATTAGATATTAGGAAGAAATCCTGGCACAGGCTGCCCAGAAAAGATGTGGCTGCCCTCTACCTGGCAGTATTCCAGGCCAGGTTGGATGGGGCTTTGGGCAGCCTGGGCTAGTGGAGGGTGTCCGTGCCCATGGTAAGAGGATGGGAACTAGATGGTCTTTGAGGTCCCTTCCAATCCAAATCATTCGGTGGTTCTGCGATTGGGAAGCTTATGTGTCTAGCAACATCCAGAATTAGTCATGGAAAGCTTGCAATAGTAATGCAGATGACTAGGCTTAGTAAGCAATTTAAAAAAAACAAAATAAACAAAACAAGCAAACAAAAAAAACCCAACAAAAAAATCCTCATAAAATTGGTTACTCAACAGTTATTGTGTAGCATAAAAAAATATGCCTTCATCTAATAGCTACAGTCAGTTTTTAGAGTAAAAGGTTTTTTAGAGTGACTTCAGTACTTTTATACTTTATAATTTCAGCAAGAATCAGTAAGGAAAACCTTGCTTTTACAAATATAGATCATCACAAGAAAAATGAAAGCATGGAATGCAAAGTGAAACAGCATGGAACAGAAAGCACATAACCACATTGATTCACATGGTTTAGTAGAAACTGTATTAAATAATCATCTAATAAACAGAAGGATTAAAAAAAGAATTAAAATAGCAGCAACAACAACATGAAGTGTTGCCCCTCTCCTCTCTAGCCCTTTGCCTTCTGAAAACCGTGAATTTCAAATTAAGAGATTAGAAAAAGAAGAGGAAGATACTCCAATTAATCTAAGAAAGGCTAGACAGAAAGGCTAAAATCTCTAAACTAAAGCTTATTTTTCATGAGAGTATACATTTTGAGAGTATTCTTAATGAAATCTATGAAACTGGATAAAGCCCCTGCTCATTTGAATTCAGCAGTCACTTGCTTCCTCATGGTGTATTAATGCTCCCATCATTATTGTAGGAGTGACGGTTTATAGGCTAGCATCTTTTCACTGATCGCTGCTTCCTTTCTCCAAGGTATGGACATAAATACCAGACATATAAAATATAAATGTACATTTGGCAGCTTAAGAAGTGTGCTGCAAATGAACTATAATCTCATAACCATTTAGAAATGGGCTGTTTCAAGGCCTCAGTGTGACTCAAGGATCCCCAGATGAGTGCAGAGGAAAAAATAGTTTCACATATTCAACAATGAGTGGCAGCTATCAAAGCTTTGACCTTCTTTGCAGATACTTACCCTCTCCCTCTTACCAGGGCTCTGGTAAGCATAAAGTAATAGAAATCTCTCATACTCTTCTTCCTAATAGCACAGTTTTCTACAGTACTGGAAAGCTGAAAGGGAAACTGGAAAACCTTTTGTCCTCTGCTATCTGGAAGCTGGGATGGAAGGAGAGGAAGGGCATAGCTTGATCTCTTACAAAAAAGTTATATAAATGTGGTGGTCACAAAGAATTACCTAATCACAAAAAAAAAATCAAAATCAGATATTTGCACATTAGGGAGGGAAGTATAGCAATGAAGTCTTGTGCTTGGTGGAGTGGTGGAATACACTCTGTGTTACTTCATCACTCCAAACATTTCCTACTTCAGACATCAAGAGCGGTAACAGAATATACCCACTAACTTTCAGTTGGTTATTCTCTCTATTTCTACCTAGTGTTATCTGTTATTTTTCTCACCACCTGGGGGGTTACAAGATTAGATTACCTGACCACTCAGAGGGAAAAAGACAAAGGAACTATTTTAAGCCTGCATTTTATAAGGTACTTTCTTCACAGTGTTTCCCAGCTGACCAGACACCAAGCGAGGTATCTTTGCAATCCTTCTACAACTTTACTCCTGTTAGCTACCTAGTCATGAATTGTTAACACTACCAACAGAACAGGTCAGAAATACTCAAAACGGGACTTCTACAGCAGTAAATCAAATTTTTATGGGGTCAGAATTTTCTTGAAATCTCATCATCAGTCACATTAACGTAGCATTTGAACCAGCCTAATAAAATGTCAGTAAAAAGAGCGTGAGTGGCAGTAGAAACAAGTGAATCAATTATCAAAACCAGAAAGAAAATTAAAATCATGATATGCTAATTATTCCACCTCTGCATAGCACTTTGAGTTGATGTCTTAAAATTAATTTCTCCTGGGAGCCTCTGTGTGAACAAGGGAAGTGCTCAGAGTTACAAACTGGAACATTTTAAAAGTGTTATTTCTTTTAAATCTTTTTTCTATAGTGGATTTTAAAAAGCCACAGCTTCAGAATTTAGGGAATTAGGGGGGAGTTTGTTCCATTAATATAACTATAAAAACATCATCTATTTTTCTTCCCCTTTAATTCATGGATAGGCATCACATGACTCTTTCTTCTATTACCTTTTTTACCTAATGATTTTGGTATTTTTGAACTAATTATTCCACGTGCTAAAAAAGAGAAAGACTCTGAGGAACACCCCAGTGCTCTTTTTTTATAGCTGAATTTTGAAACTTTTGTGGCATACAGGAACACCCGCCTTGAAGATAACTGAACAAAAGGAAATAACCATACAAAAAATTATTCACTGCTTAGAAAAAAAATATATATATTCTATACTGCTCAGTGCATCATAATGAAGACTGTCCATTTTAATGAAGCACGGTCATCATATATTCGCAATATGAAATCCAGTAAGCGGATAGCACAAACTAATTTTAATATTTATCTTTTAAAAGCATCCAGTTTCCAGATGTTTCTTTCTTTTCCCAGATTTCTCTCCTTTTACTGGAAATTTACATAGTATTTTGTCAAGAAGTTGTACCTAATGCAAATTTTACTGATAGTTGTTTCCACTAACCATCCATACCAGACATTGGTTCTTTTTCCTTATCTCACAAGGCTTTCAGAGAAGCCCAAGGTTATTCTCAAAAACATTTAGAACAACTGCAGAATTGGAGTGGTGATTGTTCACCTCAGATAGAATTTTGCAGTGGTAATGCTGTCCTAAGTTTAAAAAAAAAGCCTGTTTTGAAAGCATTTGTGTCTCTTATTCTCCAAGTTAAAAGGGAAGAAAGGTGCTAAATAGCCCATTTCATCAATTTCTTGCTTGTTTGACTTACTTGTCCAGCCTGTCATGAAATTTGTATTCCTTCTGTTTATGTAAAAAAATCTGACAGCAAATACCTATGGATGGCAATAGGTATGAAATTAACTATTTCCAAGAGATTACATATGAACTTCTTGTGGTTTTGCATGGCGTGGTTCTGGTGGAGGAGGGGGGGCTGCAGGGGTGGCTTCTGCAAGAAGTAGCTAGAAGCTTCCCCTAGGCCTGACAGAGTAAATAACAGCCAGAGGGCTTCCCCTGCAGCCCATGGAGAAGACCGTGATGGATCCATGCTGGGGCAGCTGGTAAGGAGCTGAAGCCCCATGGGAAGGGACACACAGTACAGAAGTTCGTGTAGGACTGTCTCCCATAGGTGGGACCCGATGCCGGAGCAGGGGAGAAGTATGAGGAATCCCTCCAGCTAAGAAAGTAAAATACTCGTAAGGAACTGACCAAAAACCCTATTTCCCCCACCCCATGTGCTACCTGAGTGGTAGAAGGGAGAGAAATCATGAATAAAGTTGAGTCCATGACGAAGGAGGGGGGGTGGGGGGGTGGGGTTGTGTTTTAGTATCTGGTTTTCTCATCTGATTCTGGTTTCTGTGTAATAAATTAGATGGGTTTTTAATTCCATGTTGAGTCTGATTTGTCTGTGACACTAACTGTGGAATGATCTCTCCCTGTCCTTGACTCCTCAATATATATTTTCTCTCCTGTCCAGCTGAAAACGGGAGTGATAGAGAAGGTTTGGTGGGCATCTGACCTCCAGCCAGGGTTAAACCATCACAGAACTACATCATGGCACTAGTAGGTAACACACAGCTTCCTGCTTTGCTTTTATGTGACAAGAGAAACTGATTTGTGCTCAGATCCTCCAAGAGCTAGTGTTTTTAATAATAATAATAATATTAATACAGAAGCAATGCAAGAGATGAAGAGCAGGACAGGATAGAGACTTCACCTGACCAATGAACATACTTGCAAGAAATACAATGGCATCAGAAAACTCTAGGGAAGTTCCATGTGAACTCAAGAGGAGCTTTGATAATTCACTTTGGAAATTAAGTCTAATACAAGGCAAAACAGTAAAAGAATGTTTATTTTGGTAGATAATCACAACTACTGTTGGCTGCTAGGCACTACACTTCCCTTCAGTACAACCAGATTCCAAATACCTTAGAAACCAAATCTGTTACCCCTCAGATAACACACTCCAGAACCAATACACTAGAACTGGACACAGAGTTACAAGCGGTGACCAAGATGGAATGCAGTCCAGTCATACTGAAAAGCACATCTGAAGGTTTGTCATTAAGATGGGAAGATTTGTTTTTCTTTCTGAAGAAAATCTTTTCACAAAAGTACAAGCACTTAGGAATGCAAGTTTCAGAATACTTTATTCCTCAGATGGAATACAAGTCAATCTCATGGTTATCTCTACATTTCCTACAATAGCAATATAAAAACAATAGAAAGTTGGGAGATGCTCCTTTCCTACACTGAAAGTTGGGGTCAGTCCCTAACAACACATTGAATTTACTTCAGAGTGATATTCTAAAAAGCAATTACTTCATGTCTCAGCCATGGGAAAACCTCTGACAGGCCAGGAGATAAAGATCAGGGAACTTCTCTTTAACTGGGACCAAAATTTGAAGTATTGTTCTCACCTCATTAGCCTGTTCTCCCAATATAACTAATTTACATATGAAAATAAGAAGCAGAATACAACATTTCATATTCAGAAACTCCATAAAAGCAAATTAAATCCAAATCTCAGGTATATCTATTGAAACCTAATTTTTAGCAGTGAGAGTAGATGGGGCTTCTGTATGGACTACATCCATAAAATCTTTATGGGAAAGTTTTATTTATGCTCAAGTATACTCAAGATAATTACAAAATCAATCATCATGAAATACCTTTGAGTCCAATCACATTTCAGGAAGGAGAGCAGTAATGATAAGTGCTTTCTTATGACAGGCTGTTTTTCACTTCATTTTGCTATTTTATTTAGAAGATGGATTCCTAAAACAGCAACTTCAAAGTCCCACGTTTCTGAAAAGTGTGAATTATTAATAGCAACATGGTTAAGCTCTTGTGCATTATTCATCCATCCCAACCAACTATTTGTGCTTCTGAAAATCTCTTATTTCATGGAACCCCATATGCTAAGGCACTACACAATAGCAAGAGCAACACATTGGTGGTTGCTGAATAGACAGCAGCACCTGCTTATAATATTGTAATTTATGCAAAGTGCAGCACAAAACATTGTATCTGAAAAATCCTTGGGTTTTCAAATTAGAAAAAGGTTTAGTAGTGACTGTAAAGTGGCAATCCTTAAACATGATGATTTGGTTCCTCCCCTAACAACTCTTACACAGCCTCTTCCAGCATCCCATGATGTCTCCCTTGCCCCTAGGCAGGGATTCCTCAGCCTGTCATGTGCTGCAGAGAGCTGCTGCCAGGTCCCATGGCTTTCATATCTTCTTTGGTTTGCAGTTGCTTCAATGATGTACACACACTATCGACCAATTACGTTCAGGAGGCCAGATGACTTACAATGAAGTCTGGAGCTTGCTTAAGTCAGAATTCTGGGCTAACTCTAGTTGCCGTAACAATACGGTAACAAATCCATCCATAAAGGAGCTAACCAGCAACAGCTATCCAGATCTAAATTCATAATTTTAAGAAATTATTTATTTTTCTGATGAACAGACTTGTTTAAAAAAAAAGTTTCAGATATTTAGGGTCCACTTCTTAAAGTATCAGTATACACTGAATTCCAACACCTCACCAACAGCATTAGGTAACTCCTAACAATTACTGCACTGATAGGGATCCAAGTGCTACTACTGCCAGAGTACTTGCCTGTGTCTTTGAAAATCTTTCAAAAATCTGACTGCAAGTGATTTAAAGCCCCTCAGGTTTAACAGTGTTCGGTGTCATTTCACCTGAACAGCTTTGAAATGACAGCCTTCCTCTGCACAGGATCGGCCTTCGGAGATGTGCAAGTGCCTAATGAATGCTTAGTGTATATATATAAAAATATATAAAGTAAATTTTTAAAATTAATAAAAATATTAATATGTATCTCTCATATAAATGTTTCAATGTATCTACAAAATGGAAGTTTTCAGCTCAAGAGGAAATTAGCCCCCCTCCGAGACCTTTCAACTATTCAAAATCCATCAATAGATTTTACCACTATTCAGTTCTGGCTATGATGCCAATACAAATTGGAAACACTTTATGTGAGAGGAAATGGTAATGCGTACCTCAGATGAAAGATCCAGTCTCTGCAGAGCATTCAGATGTACAGAATTTGCCTTCAAGGTGGGACCTGTTTCTCTCAGAAGTGTTTGGCTTTTTGCACACTTACATGCATTATTTTTCACACTCTGGCAGCATCACCTTCTTTGAAACGGGAATACCGTCTGCCTCTAAGCTGTTTTGTCCCCTTTTCTTTTAGCAAATGACTTTGAAATCAATACTCCGTGCTGAAGCCAGCCCTGCTGACGTGGCTTTATGTGAAGAGGGTTCTGTTGAGTTATCTGCAAACCCCGGTGTACAGCCCTACCTCAGCATAACCAGCTAAGGAGCACTGCTTACACAAAGACAACTGTTCAGTATGCTCAATCTGCTTTCACTATCTGGTATTTTATCTATCTATTTACCCACCCACCATTTCTGTGTCTCTGCATCAATACCCATTTTTCCATATTTTTTTTTTCCCTTTAAATATTCCGCCATGTCATCTCTCTGCTCATTCATAAATTTTGGAAATTCTTAGGATTGTCTGCTTCTCCTAGCACTTTCACTGTTTGATCCTCTCTGCTCTTCTGTTGCTATTTTTTGCATACACAACAGAACACAATAACCCCACAGAAAAGGAAGCTAAAGGACTGCTACAAAATAGCCAGAAGATAAAAATAAACTTTTTTTTTTTAATTTATCCTCCTAAAAATTTGGTTAACATTCCAGGAAAATTAATTCATTGAAAGTAATAACTCCTCCGATTTAATGAAACAGAAAGATAACAGGATACAAATACTATATAGAAAAGACTTTCTGGCTTAGAAAGGCATACTACTGGTGAAGTTACTAAATAAACAAACAGTAAGGAGCAAGGCATTTTTTGAGCAAGAGTAATTCTCCTGAATCACAGACGCGGTGAATAGAGTATGACATTTCTAACATTCTCTGGCTCCAAAGCCTGCCATCATCACACCAGCTATCTGGAGCATACGTGACTAGCGACAGCTCTTCACTAACTGCCATGTGCTTATGAATTTTTCAACGCAGATTGGAGAGAGCTCTAGTTTCCTTTGTTTGTGTATCCTTCTGAGCTACCAGTGCTAAAGAGAAATCTACTAAGAATCACAGCCAAGAAGCAAGGAAACCCATGCATCTTCTTGTCCTATGTTGTTACTAAAGAAACAAACAAAAACCATATGAACAGTGGCAATCTGTTGTTCAAGAGGGATTTCTGCAAATACTCTTCACAGAGGATGCTCTTCAAATGACACTGTCTTTTCCTGAGCTGCAGAGATGGAATCCAATACAGCATGCTTTCACGGTTTCTTTTTTTGTCTCAAGAGACCCTAACTTTAAGCAGATCAAACAATTATATCATAAATGTTACTATTTTCCTTACATTTGTGTATTGGAGATGACACAAAAGAATAACTAAGATAACCAGCTTCTTCAAATCCCCATTTAAAATAGTCAAATGGATTGCAAATTAAACCGTGACCTCACCAGTCAGATAAATGAACAATTCCTCGCTTAAGTAATTGCACTGGCTTCAAGCCCTCACAAGCCAGATGATAACCCAAATTGAGGCAGACTCAGAATCTCATTCTGAGAAAACAGTGATGAATTTTCATTCACTGAGACTCAGAGTTGTTAAAACATATTGCTGTACACTGTAGCTTGGTTTTGAGTTACACTTGTCTCTGATAAATAATCCACTGTAATATATGCTTTAGGATATATAGAACAGAATTAATTCCAAAACAAGCTTGGTAAAGGGAATTTAAGATTTGTAACCTTGGTAACCTCATGTATGATGCTTTCTAAAAGCCTCACTGCGTGTCCACAGACACTGTCTTCAGCTTTGACAGGCGCAAACAGAGATCTTCATCGTCCCCACTCAGCAAGCCTGTGAATTTAGCATAGTTAATTTCTGCTATTACGGTGTGTCTAAAATAAAAATAGCTATTTTTTTAGTCACTTTTTTTTNGCATCATTACATGCCCAGTTACCATCTAGCTAGCTGCACTGCTTGGAACACAGGACTCCTGGTCCTGATAGTTCAGATAATGTTTCTGTTTCTCATGGTTGTTGGAGCTATAAAACACCTTTAATCGTAAAATACATTGACTACTGCTAATTTTTTTGCAAAACTTTTTAACAAAATCTGTTCTATTTAAACTACTATTATAAATATTCAACAGGATTTATACTGAATTGTTTATTGATTTTTTTTATTTAGCAGATTTCAAAAACAATAAAAAGCAGAATAAACCAACCAGAATATGAAGGCAGAACTGGTAATACTCAATGAAATATAAATGGTAAAACAAGAGTCCTAAAGAAAATCAGCGTTGTTGGGGATTGCCTGTTTTAGTGGGTCCTTACTGAGGAAGTTTTGAAAAGCTTTGGAATAGGTACAAGGTTTTTTCCACAGATAATACTATATCAAGCTCTACTTAAATCAGAACGTAGAAAGCTAATGCCCAGACATCTTACCACAGCATTGTCGTCTCTAGTCAGACAGCAGTTACGCAACACACCAAAAACTTCTGCTTTTCTTAGCTTTCTCATTTGAAATATTCATTCAGTGGGGAAAAAACCAAAACAATACTTGTTTCTATAGAACTCATACACCTGCACAATGTAAGGTTTAATATGTTGTATGTAATGATTATTTTCAATGAAACTGTTTATTTTATTGAAATTACAACCCACAACTGTATAATCTGGAATAAAAACATGTATTATGGACCCTTCTAAGGTGATTGACTGAAAAAGACTAAGTGTATCTTCAATTGTGCAGCTTTTCCAGGCAACAAAAATAAGAACTGATATAGCCAGGTAAACCTCATTCAAAATTGGCTCTTGCTTTTCAGTGCCCGGAAAGAGCATTATAAATGGCACTGTTCAAATACGATATAATTTTAAAGGAAGTGTATAAATAGCTGCATTGCTCTCAGCTTTCAGAGTCAAGATGAGGAGAGCTTTGAAATTTTCTGTATGTGTTAGTGCTCCTTGGAATGCAAATGAAAGAGCTTAGCTCTAAAAATTCCCTTCCTCACGCTAACATGGAAGCCTGGCCTTTCTGCTCTGGAGTGCAACAGTGAAGAGTCACAATCTCTCATAATTTTTTTGCCTGACAGAACCACATCTTCTACTAATTTCAGCATTCTCTTTAGTTTATTAAGCTTACCAGGTCCACTGGTGCCACTGAAGTATCAAACACCCTTGGAGAATTCTCCACAAGAATCTTAATTACAACTTTGTGAATACTGAAAACTCTGGAGCAATACAGAAAGTGTGATATTTATGAACCCTTGTTTAAATTCACAAGTTAAACACAAATGAAACTCACACGTTGCTTCAGAAAGAATGCAGGTCATTCAGATCTTGAAATCAATACATTCTGATCTTAAAATCGGTACAAACAACAATAACAAAAAAGTACTCCATGACAGGAGTGATCCTCTAAGCAGCGTGAGGCACTTTAACAAGACCAGTTAATGAAGCAACGAGTGCCCCCATGAAGGGAGGAGGACTGTAGCTTTGCAGATATTCTCAACCCAACTCTGAATCCCATGCTAGAACTTCAGGTGGCTGATACATCAAGTGAAACAAAATATTTGGCACCGACCAGAAGTTGAGATCTACGGAATAGGTGTTTTATGGAGATACTGGACTTGTTCAGAAGTCATGCAGTTTTAAGGTAAATCCCTTGAGAAGCTGAATCAGCAATCTCATCACAGACCTAATGTGTTATCAAACTGCCCCATTACACACGTTGAACAGGAAGAACAAGAAGAACTCCAAGTTAGCCACTGGATTTTAATCAGCAGTCCATGTTCCTAAACCTCGTGCACCATGCTAAAAGCAGCTGAATTTTAAGGCATGAACAGTGTTTCTTTTTCCCAGCCTTAGACTCTTTCATTAAAAGGCTGATGGTAATTTGATGGGTAATTAAAAAGAATATCAAGAATCAATAAAAGCACCCAGCAGAGTATGCAAGAAATTGCAGTCTGTGCAGCAGGACTAAAGTCCTAGTTACCTGCACTCAAAACTCAGGTTTTACCTTCTGTCAGACCAGAAACCTTCAAACCCACTCACCATCAAGTGTCTGTTAAAAGAAAAGCCTCTTACAAATTAGGTTACCTTTCCTTCCAAAGGGTTTTTTTTTTCAACAGAGCTCCCTAACAAAACAAGCAATTGCTTTGCACTAGTCCTGTACCCATTACAGAGAACACAAAGTCTACTGTAAGACTACTGCATATTTTATGCCCTGTATTTAAAAGGTTGTTATTTAGTTGTGATTGAGATCAAATACCAAATCCTAATGAGCTGTGTTTCCCTGGAATTATTAAGCTACGAATCTATGGAGATGGTTTTGTTCTCAGCAACATTAACTTATTTTTATTTCTCCTTCCTGAATAACTCTTTATTACTTATCAGTTTTAACTATGTCTGAGAACAGAGATCTTTCTTTTCTAAAGGAAGGTTGGGAAAAAATAGTAAATAAGAAATAATTTTTCCTTTTGCCTCTGAAATAATTCTTCAGAAGCCATAGGCTGTGTAACCTTTTTAAGGGTTAAGAAGTCTTAAGTTCTATATTTAATAATACAATTTTTATCTTTGAGAATATTACTGAGGAAAGTAATTTCAGAAAAAGCAGTTTCTGCCACAGCAGTGGTTAAAAATAGCCACAAAATACTATACAGATGGCTCAACAGATCTGTTCAGAGACACAGATTAGTCTACCTCTAGGACACTGCTCTTCTTGATACGAGTACCTTTGGATACAAGTGGAAGAACAAAAACTGTGGGGGTGAAGAAGAATGAGATTCTTTTTTTTTTTTAATCTCCAAAGCTCTCTGCATCTTTTTATAACACCACGTTGAGCTCTGCTGCAGCTTTTGAAAACTGAGGGTTCCACTCTGCATACACAAAATGAACAAAGAGCAAGACAAAACCATGACTGCACATTATAACAGCAGCCTCCTACTGTGAACAGCTCCTCACTCTGTCAAGAAGGGAAAATGAAAGAAAAAACAAAACACCACCGCTAAATCTAACCAGAGACAAGTCCTTGGGATATAAATGCTTTTCTCCGCCCCCCCGTCTTCCCCTCTTTTCTCCTCCTTGTTGAAGATTCCTAGACACTGAAGAGACTGGAGAACTTGGTCCTATTCCTTCAAGCTTTGTAAAGACAGTTTCGGTACCGAAACCACTCCTTGTCTTCTCAGCTAGAACAAAGCACTCAGCCTACATAAGGAAACAAAGTTCTTATTCTACCTCCCATCTTGAAAGTTGCCTCTCTTCAGCAATGAGTTTGAACATTACATTACCTTTCAATAGGAACAGGCTCTGTTTCTAAATACATTAAAATTAATTTCCATTTGTTTTCAGGAACTATTACCTGATTTATATCTTTCCTGTATGATTGAGAATTCACATAAAAATAATGCCCTTTCAATCCCCCCAAAGAAATGAAGCTTGGTCTTAATGCAAGTGAAGCATACAAGGCACAGCTGTGATGGGCAGTTGGCCATTTCATGAGGATTACCACTGATTCTGTAAAAAACAAAAAAGGAATTTAGGGCACAGTTTTGTTAGCAGCTAGAAAACAAACTGCATTTAGCCAAAATCTCAGTTACAGTAAGATAGAAATGACAGAAACTGAAATCTTAAAGTAGGAGAACATGGAATTCCAACAATCCACAGAAACTGACACGATGCTTGCTGCTGCTAAGACATCAGTGCCTGTGAGTTTCAGCATACCAGATACTCAGCTTCTTTTAAATACATCACAATTAGATGATGAGTTCTTGATTATGATTTACAGTTGCTTAGTTTCTCTATATCTTTTTGCCCAAGATTTCATGCCATTCTCCCTTATCCTTAAAAGATGTAGGTTGAAAAAATCCCCAGAGACCGAACTCATTCAGGTGGATTTAACACACATCACACTGCACACGAGATGTTCAGGAAGTGATACGCATACCAGTCAATGCTGCACAGGCTTTCAGAACAGCACCCTTTCTTTTCCAAAGCCTTACAACTGGCACCTCAATCAGGATTTCTTCAGGAATAAAGAGGAGAGGACAACAATCTACGTCTCAATAAGTAACTGACAAAACCCACTAGGTTACTACAAAGTTTTAGGACTACCACATACAAATAATTTCATACATCACACGGTATAGCTTGGTTTCAAACAACTAAATTTCACCCCTTGAACATAATGAAGTTTGGATTTGGGTGGTTTGGGATTTGGGTTTGGGTTTTTTTTTAATATTATCACACAACATTTGAATAGCTCCTGAAGTGCCTTGAATAGCTCCTGAAGTGCCTTGAGAAGGACTCTGGAACTTGCTAATCATTGCTTTCTTATGAATAACTAAAGATTAACATTGCGAGTCCAATTCACCTGGCGCTTTTATAAACATACCTATGACAGTTGAAAAGATGGGGTTTTTTTATACTAATTATCTTTGAACGTCATTAAACTACACATTTTACAGTTTGTAACAGCACCACTGAGTACTGCATACAAGCGCAAGTGCAAAGCCTCCACAGCAAGGAACTAAATTTATTATGGAATTACCAGAACGGAGTAAGTGCTTTGAATTATTTATTTGCTACTAACCATTAAAAGAGAAGAACCTGAATAAGGCAAAATCCAATAAGTGAACTCATGATTTATGTATAAAATAAACCACATTAAATCATAATTTATGGCATATTGCACTCTAAGAAAAAAAGTTTGTTAACAACCAAATAGGATAAGTGCAAAGGGATGCTTGCAATGAAAGAAATCTTGGTTTCATCTTATCTGTCAACAGATTTAGAAAGAAAAAAAAATAGAAAAAGTATCAGTACCGGGATCAAGAATAAAATAAAGAAAGTTCATTGTGGAAATTACAGAATCATAGAATCGTAGGGGTTGGAAGGGACCTCAAGAGATCATTGGGTCCAACCCCCCTGCCAAAGCAGGGTCCCTAGGACAGGTCTCATAGGGAGGCTTCCAGACGGGTCTTGATTCTCTCCAGAGAAGGAGACTCCACACACCCCCGGGCAGCCTGTCCCAGGCCTCTGTCACCCTCACTGTGAAGAAGTTCTTCCTCATATTGGTGCAGAACTTCCTGTGTTCCAACTTGAGACCATCGCCCCTTGTCCTGTCCCCACAGACCACTGAAAAGGGGCTGGCCATTTCCCTCTGTGTCCCACACTTGAGATATTTATAAACATTAATAAGATCCCCTCTGAGTCTTCTTTTCTCTAGGCTGAACAGTCCCAGCTCACCTAGCCTTTCCTCACAGGGGAGATGCTCCAGTCCTTTAATCACCTTTGTAGCTTCCGCTGGGCTCTCTCCAGGAGACCCCTGTCTTTTTTAAAAGTACCTTTCTTCTATCACAAGCACAGTAAAGGTTTTATAATTACTGTAAACATAACTGGAAATTCACCTTTGCATGTGTTGACAAGGAAGAGCTTTTGGTTTGCAATGGCAAACCCCAAGCAGCCAGGTGGGAGCCAAGGCAGCATTCACACTTGCCTCGCCGGAGCCGCCCTCGCAGCTACAGCTATTATTCTTTCTCAAGGTGCGTCTTGGCTGAGAAGACTTACAGCCAGACACCGCCAGAAACAACAGCAGCTAACTCCAGACGGTGAACTACCTGCCCTCATCTGTAAAGTCACCCGCACAACAGCTGGAACCAACAAGCCAGCACTGCTTCTCGGGGAGAAAAACTTCCCAGCGACGGGCGGAGGCCGAGCCGGGGAACGCTCTGGCCGGGCCGGGGTCCCGCCAGCCTCTGGGGCCCGGCTTGTCCCGCCGGGCGTCCTCCCCGGGGACTGCAGCCTCGTTACCCGAAAAACCGGTACCACATCCGAAGGCATCAACACCCCTTAGGAGCGCAGCCCAGGCTGATGCGGATACGGAGACCCGCAGGCACGTGTATAGGCATGCACACGCGACGGACCAGGCACCCCCCCGGGGCGTTACTTGCGCGGGGACCCGCACCCGCTGCAGCGGGCTTGCGTACGCGGGTCCCTCTCGGGCACCTGCACGGCGGGTAGCAGCGCCGGGACTGCCCCGGTGGCCGCTGCAGGGAGAGGGGGGTTTCTACTGACCTTTGTGCTGCCTAAAGGACTGGATGGAGCCCGAATGGTGAACCATCTTGGCAGACGGCAGCCTGCCAGCGCGCCGGTTGCGGGGCGGCGGCGGGGCGGGAACCCAGCGGCGAGGCCTGGCCCGCCCCGGCCCAGCTCGACCCGCCCCGGCCCGCAGCCCCCGGCGCCGCCGTTGCTCTGGTAACGGGAGGAGCGGCCCAGCCCGGCCCGCCGCGCAGCGGAGGCCGAGGGAATGACGCCGGCAGCAGCCTGGCAGGGAGAGGCGGCAGAAGGAGGGGGCGAAGGGCGGGCTCGAAGCCCGAGGC
>VZTU01010832.1:17070-45643 GCA_013400835.1 Zapornia atra
CCAACCCCCCGGTGAAGGGGAACTCAGTCAGTTCCGCATGTCCTCGCTGCTCCCGCGGAGCGGGCACCGGCAGCGGGTGCGAAAGTCTGCGCGGGCTCCCCTGAGAGGGACTGCGGCACCGGCGTCCCCCAAAATCCGTCATCGGACTGCTTTGGTTATCCCCGATGCCTTCCTCTACGCTTGTCTCTCTTAAAAAAAGACATTAGGTGCTACTGGCTAGCAGGGGTAAATTGCAAGCCAGGGGTAAATTGCATACCCCTTAAATCTAACAGAGGCGTTATGTATTAAGTTTGTATTTCAGCCTCTCCGTCCCCATCCTCACACAACAAACCTGCATCAGCATCACCAGCTGCTTTTTTTCCATCAAAGTTATAAAACTTACAGTCTTAATCTTACTGGAGACAGTTTGTTACAGACACCTAAACGTACATTCAAGGCCTGATGTGGCCCATTTCTGTGCTATTTGTTGTAATTTCCCTCTTCTTCACAGCGTACACCAAGAGGCTCTTCCCATATGATAAAATATTTAAATTTATAAGGCTTTAGTTTGTTTTTCCACTTACATTATTCTCTCCAGATTCTGGGTAGGCTTCACAATGGCATCATTCAGCTCCTGTAGAATGCTCTGACTTCAACTTTTCTACCACAATGATCTCTTTTTCCTATCCTCCTAAATTCACTCAGTCCAATATTCCAGCTGGTGACTAGCAGTACCTATCTTTAGGCATACACACGTTATTTACTTGACAGAAGTTAATTAAATCACCTATTGTAACCTGTGAGGCCAGTGGCAAAATATGTATCATTCCTCCAAAGACCATGGGCTAGAAGTTGTACTAGAGCATTCCTCTGGCAGTAAAGCAAAAAGCTTAACTTTCCCCTAGCTGTCTGGGGTTTGTACTATACCATCTGCTTAAAAATCTACATGATTGCCACCCCTTACTACAGGCCAGTCAGTACTACAGAGCTGTACTACTTTGTATCAATTTAGTTAAACAGTCACGATGGATATATCCTTTAGTGTAAGCATGTTTTCCACTATAAAAACATACTGAATAGACATGTATAAACCAATGCATCCAATACAAGGGCTCTTAGAGGTAGATAAATAAAATAAAAATTCTATCCTTGCCGGGGAGGTATTCTCCAGCACATTTTTCTAGAGTATATCAGAGATTGCTCTTATGTGACACATCCAACTATTACCATAATGGGAAAAAAAACCCCTTACTTACCTCCTCAGGATAGCTAACCAAATTTTGGGTTTGTTTGGAACACTTGCAGGAGGTTTGTTGTCAGTTAGTTTAGGAAAAGATGCAGAAGCTACGGTGCTGTGAAGACATTATCCTACGCATTTGTCAGTCTTCGGTGGCTTTCTGCACACTGAAGGTAACAGATGAGGCATTCCACTACATCCCTGCAGTTTCAGGAAAACTGCTGGGAATAGCTCACTCCTGCTGAGAGACAACAGTATAGATGTTGCACAGCAGCATAAGACAAGTGGAGACCAGCCAGACTGGCTCTTGTTCATCAACAAATGCTGGAAGAACAGCAGTGAGCCAAAAGAATAGGTAGAATCAAGTGCTTGTTGTTTACTCTCAGGCTTTAATGAGATGCTAGAATGGATAAGTAGGGATTAAAACTGAAATCTATACAGAGTAACTGCAAGTCAGCAGAGGAAAAAAGCCTGATACAAACTAAATTTAACAATCCTATGTAGTCTGCAAACAGCAAATGTAGTTCTTTCACTGTAGTGACCTAAACCTTTGTGAGGTTCTAGACCAGAGCTATTTCTCTGGGGGACCTTGGCTGATACTCTTCTTTGACTTGCAGGTGAAGTAGAAGAGCAGCAGGCATTCTGCTCCCTTTCATACCAGAGGTAAACAAAGAACAGTTATCGGCTGTTACAATAACAACCTACAAAATGCAGAGAGGAAGAAAAGGTGCTGATAAGTAAAATTATAGCCTAAAAAGATTATATTGCACACTCTTGAAAAAGAGCCTGTCAGTCAGTTGCATGGTATGCAAGGTCCTCTCTGAATTCAGGTCCATAGTCTTTCATGAAGAGTTACAGACAAAACTCCTGAATTCACACAGATTTATCCAATGAACAGAGCAATGGGGAGAGAAAGCCAGGCTAAAGTACTGCTCAGAAACCCAGCAGAAGAACATAAATGAGTTATTTCTCTGTTTCTTAATAATAAATCTATTTTTAGTAGTAGATAACACATACACAAAAGACTACAGATACAACAACAGGGGGTAAGGTCTACAAAGAGAAGAAAAAAGTATCTCTACAAATGTGTTTTAAATTAAATCCTTCATGCTGCCAACTAACTAAACTTGATAATATTATAATTGATAATATCCAAAAAGATAATTCTTACATGAATAAGGAGAGATTACCAGTATTTTTAGAGTGCAGACAACAGAACAAGTACAAATTTATAGCTAAGGCATGCAGGAAATGCATCCTTAAGTTTCTTATGCACAATTTACATTGGCACTGAAGTTTATTAAAATAAAAATCTATCCTCACACTCACTGTTTAATGAATAATCTGTATTTTGAAATCATTAGTTATATTAAGCTAAGCCTCACATTATCCCTCTGTAACATTTTATAAACCTTTTCTAAAATAGATCAAAACCCTGGACTTTGTGAAAAGGTCAGGATTAAATGGAAGTAGAGTTAAACCTTCTATCAAGTCAAGAGAACAAAAATCGTGATGCAGAATCTTAAGGTTGATGTACCAGCAACATCTGATTGAGTTTTTGCTCAGGTTTGAGTTAATCAGTTTTGACATTTAGATTAACTCAGTGTTATAGATAGATATGCCATTTCCATGAGATGGAGTCCTTGTCAGGAGAGATTAGAAGTTAAGATTGGCTATTTTGGTCTAACTTCATAATAGCATGTAGCTCTACTTGAGATATGTAAAAATTTTCCCTGATAAGACCAAAGAGGACTGGGTTGCAAGATTTACTATCTATCAGGAAGTTGTTTGCTAGTAAAACAGGCTATGAGAGGGATATGTTTTAAATCAAATTCTGTTCTACCATAGTGCTTTTCAGAACTTCACATGAAATAGAAATTAAATCAAAACCTAATTAGCCTATGGTAAGTGGCATATATTAGCTATTTCCTTAAGAAATATAGCCATCTCAAAATTTAATTATTGCCAGGTGTTAGCTGTTGCCCAGAAAGAAAACTGAACATACTGGAATATTATGTTTCTGCAGCTGCAGAAACCCATCCATCAGCGCAGGCTGGGCGGCAGCTCTGACGGGAAGGACTTGAAAGTTATGGGAAACACCAGTCTAAATAATAGCCAGCTGTGCACTCCCATCACAAATAAGGCTAACCTTAGGAGAAACGTAGCCAGCAGATCAAAAGGGTTATTAATCCTCTTGGCATCACTGTAGCTGCACCTGCAATTTTGTGTCTAGCTTTCCCATTTCACATCCTCTCATTTCAGGAAAGGTGTTGGAAACCTGGAGTGTAGAGAATGGAAACATATGTGATAACGCCGGTCCAGGCGACGTGCCAAGAAGCAAGGGTTGAACACAGAACATGGGAGTGTGTGTTGAGCAAGGGTCTGGAACAGCAAAATATGCACTAATCTGGGAGTGAACAGGAGCTTGGAGGAGACTGTCTAACACCGGTCCTGGAAAAAAGGTGTGTTTAACTCTGTGCTATTTAGAGACCCGAGTCAAGTGATCACTGGGGGAATGAGCAGAGCCTCTCTTTAGAGGAAGGTATTTAAGGAGTAGCATGTGTAATAAAGCTGATTCTATGTTTGCACCTGCTGGAATATGTGTCTTCCATACGCCACACTAGAGAAGGTCCATAAAAGGGCTACAAGATGGTCAGGGGTTTACAATATATAAACTGTGAGAAGTTGAAGAAAATGTGTTTGTTTAACCTGAAAAATAAAGGTGTTCCAGGACCCTACAACTACTTGAAAGTCACTTACAAAGTTGACAGTACCAGACACTTAAGTGCTAGACGAACTGATTAGTGACAACAGCCACACATATGAGCATGCGAGGTTCAAACTGGACACTAGCAGTAAGTTTTTACAGCATTGGTAGTGCACCATCAGAACAGATTACTCACAAAGTAGTGGAATATCTATCCTTGGAAGTTTTCAAACTGTACCTTGACCAAGCTATGTCTGATCCAGTTTGGTGATGGCAATGGTAAAGTTTCAGAACAGGAAGTTGGATTAGATGACCTTCAGTAGTTTTAACAGAGGATGTAATAAAAAGCAAATGCAAAGGAGCCAGATTAATTG
Source organism: Zapornia atra (assembly GCA_013400835.1). NCBI lineage: Eukaryota > Metazoa > Chordata > Aves > Gruiformes > Rallidae > Zapornia > Zapornia atra. The sequence continues at coordinate 21,368 of VZTU01010832.1, forward strand.
GAGCAAATGCAATTGGAGTCAGATTAATTCAAACCAGGAGGTAGAGGCACAATTTTGAACTGTTGCTAAGCTATAAATCTATGTTACTTTTTTATACATTCAATGAAAGGTTTTGTTGAGCACAAAATACCAAGATGATTTTAAATGGCCTCTAACAGAAACACAAAATGAAATGTTCCTTCTCAAACATACCGTTTTCTCAAATTCTCACGAAGTATAGTTTCTAAACAATTTGCAAGAAGATTTTTGAGATCACGGTGATTTCTTATCTCAAATGCTGTCTGAGTAAGGGCACCAAGAGTTTACAGCAGCATCCAAAATTATTGATTTTCTATCAATTGTTATGTAATAGATTTAGACACTCTGAAAAATTAATGTTTACAGCACTGTTGAGTCTACCTCTTTCAAGGAGGGCAGCTCTGTAGTATTTAATGCTCTGTAGTGCAAAATAATCACGTTCAGTATTTGCAGTAAAACTGTTTGCAAGTATTCTAGTCTTATTGAAAGCAATGGGAATTTTGCCACAGACACTAGCACGATGAGGGGATCCTTTGTTAGCTCTGATAAAGCTGTCAGTCACTATGGAGAGGTCTAGAAAGCAGAGCATGGAACATGCTAAAGTGTGGAGTACACGAACTGAAAAATTGAACACTGCTATAAAGATTTTTCTTTGTGTTGCTAAGACACTGACCCTTGAAATCTCACTAATTTCCATATTTTAATATTTCATTTCTATGGCAATTTAAGATACCTTTTTTCTCTGGCTACATGGAATGTTTCAATATTCATGGAACTGTCTGTGTTTTCTGACTGATATGAAGTGGCTGGGGTTTGATTCTATTGCTCACTGTAATTGCATGCTTATTTTTAAGCTTGTGTTTTATAGATCCACGTTTACATCCTAATAATTTCCCTGAACAGAGTTACTTTTCCAGTTTTATCTGTAACTTATCCAGCTAACATAAGAAATAGAAACAAACTTAGAGTTTATATCTTTAGGAAAATTTCATTTCTCAGCAAGGAAGCTCAATTTTGTTCTACAATATTTGGGTCAAAATGTCAAACTGGAATTCTAAGGATTTCATTCTTTGCCCAGTACACATTGGGATCCTTGAAATAATGTGTGAAAAGATGGTGAAATGTCGGTTTGCTAAAAAATCCTTCTATTATAATGCAAAGAGATTATAAGGAAAGTGCTAATGTCAAGAAATATGTGCAGCATGTGAAGAGGGAAAAACAGAATTATAATAGCAGCATCCAGTATATATGTCTATTCAAATTTCCCAGGTAGGCAAAATTCTACAAGTCATACCTTTTTTACTATACATTTCAGTTCTCTTATTTTACATTTGACCTGAAACAAATGGCAAGAAAGATTATTGTTTCTAACTCTGCAGTACCAGCTACCAATCTGTTACAATATAATTCTATTTCTGATTAGCAGCCTAATTTGTAAAGAAAAAAATACTCAGATTGACTAAAAAAAAAAACAAACCACCACTGTAAATGATGAGTTCATCTTTCATAGAATCATAGAATGGTCTGGGTTGGAAGGAACCCCAAGGATCATAGAGTTCCAACACCCCTGCCACAGGCAGGGCCACCAACCTCCAGGCCTGGATCTATACAAGGTTGCCCAGGGTCCCATCAAACTTGGCCTTGTACACCTCCAGGGATGAGGCACCCATCACCTCTCTGGGCAGCCTGTTCCAGCACCTTACCCACTCTGTCTGTAAAAAACTTTCCCCAATCTTTCATTTAACTTATGTTTCCACTACATAAGCCTACTCTGCAAATCCACATGAAGGATCCTCAAGAGCGACAGTAGAAACTTTTAGAGACCTTTATAGTCCTTTATCTGAAATGCCTAAATTTACAGTTAAAAAAATATTCAGGTATTTGATCCTGGATTAATTATTGATTTACTATTGGTTCCTTGGTTTAGAGATTAACTTTCTATTACTGCTGAGTGCGTTTCTGACAGCCAAGTCTTTCATCCAAGCTAGTTCTGTTTAGAACCTCTTATTTCTTACTATTTGGATTTCTTTGGCCACATACCTACTCTATTTCCCAACTGCATTTTTTACTCCACCACTCCCATAAAAGAACAAGAAGTGCCAAGAAAAGGTGTTTTGCGAACTATTAAAGCAAGCAAAGGTAAAATGGGGGAGGCGTGAACACAGGAGGGATGAGCACGACCAGCCCCTTACTATGTAAAACCTCTACCTACACATAATTTGGTTATATCCATGAGCAGATGGAAACGGTATGGCAAAGGTACATGTGCTTGGTATGTTACCTGTGTGTGAGGGAGAAGTTAATTGATTCAGTTCATTCACAAATGACAATCTCTCCTGCTATATTTTTCTTTACAGAACTCAGTACAGCAAAGTCCAAGTCTACAGCTCAAAGTCCAGTAATACAAACAAAAGAGTCCAACAAAAACATTAGGTTTTCCTTAGGAGCATCTAGCACAGTAATAGCATGAAACTGCACAGCCATATCAGTCTTTTCATTGCCAACCCATGTAAAACACCCAACCTCAGGTGTAGTAATTTCACTTTTAAATTTGCCTTGCGACACGCCTGCATTCCTTGTCAGGCAACCTGCCATCTTCCAAACCAAAAGGAACTACTGAGAATTTCTTCAAAGATGCCTGCTTCTTCATTGTGACAGCATCAATGAAATCATAACAGGATGTTTCAATTTGCATCTTCAGAGAAACGTCTCTCTTCAGCATCATGCTCACGTGTAGCTCTGGCCTTATTTCCCATTGCATGACTAGGCTCCCTCAAGGCTGTGTAAGGCCCTGCCCAGTGCTGTGCCCTCGTTCCAGCTCTCCACTAAAGTATGGCATGTATTTTCCCCGATAGCAACATCTGAGAGTGGACCGATGCCAAACGTGTGAGCTGCAAGCCCACACACATATTTACCATGCATCAATCACCTCCCCATCATTTTGGAAGAAACATACTGAGGTGGGCTACCCCATCCCACAGACTTCTGCATTTCACCACCAGAGAACTTACTAGCTTGCTTCCCTATAGCAGGTGAACTCCCACAAGACTCATGCCTCCTAGCATTAATGCTACAGACCATGCTTTGAAGAGAAATTAGCATGATGGCACCTGGCCTAGTGATCCTATATTCTGACCTGGGAAGAAATGTACTACTGAATGGCAAGAAGATAAGCAACAGTAACGTTGCAGATGCCTTTTTTAATAAAATTGATCTGAGTGTCCTTAACATCACATACAAGTGCAATAATGTGGTCTTATAAAAGAAAAAAAAAAAGCTTTTTTCCCCTTTACATTATGGAGCAGAAGTACAGTGCTTTGCTCCATAACTGAGTATTTTCAAAATGCAGATTTTCAAAATACATAAGACTGAAAAGCAGGGTAAGATTTTCAACAGTAATACCTTTGTGATCATAAATTGCTTTTAATTCAGTCATGAAAATTTTAAAGAATAGAAGCTTATGTATTTTTGTTTTAAAGAGTTCTGAAGAAAAAATGTTTCAGCATTTAAATACTCTCCTGTTGAATTTACAACCCAGAAAGTCAAAGTAATGCTGTAATGCGCGATATCTGAGTAAAAATTAGACATCATGAAGTGGGTGATGGGAGAGGAGCACTGTCTTTGTGCTCACACAACACTAATTTAACGGCACTATCATAGGCTCCATATGAGCTGAAAGGACTCAAGTCAAATCAGCTGTAAATGTTCTCCAGGATTTATTTTAAAAGGTAGTGAGATTACACTTTGTTCCTGTGCATGATAGTCTATTATTCCATAAAGCATGGCTTACCCTCTGAAGGTATATTTACTTCTACACTTCTTATGTGAGCCAAGTGAACCCACTGCAGACAGGATATTTGCACGTTATTTGCATCCTGGACAAATAGCAATTACATGCCAAATGCTGTAAAAAAAGAATTTCTTGGAATACGTAGCACATACTGTTAAAGAATAATAATAATCTAGAGTATAAATGCTGAGACTTGTGGACAGAAACACCTGTAAATCAGAGCTAACAAAAAAACAGATTTCTTTTTAATTTTTTCTCCTCCTCCTCCTTTTCCAATTTAAAGTCTTCTTTTCAGTTTCAGGCAGTGCTGTATTCCTCTAGTTTTCTTATGCTGAATATTTTGCATTTAGATGTTGTACACTGAAAAATTGAATTTTGTGTGGCCACAAAACAAACCCCAAAATGCAATCATCTTCCTATACCTTTAGTTATAATTTTCTGGGCTATTACAGTAAAATAAAGGTTTTCTTATCTGAAGAGGGGATTGTTAGCTTAACTTTACTTTTTTTTTCCTCTTTTAAATGGAAATTGGTTTATTTTTGAAAGCGTGCAAATATCAATGCAAAGGATTTTTATTTATTCCTGAGAGAAAAACAGTAATTTTTTTTAGCTTTTACAGTAGATGGAATGGCACATTTAACATGGCATTTTTTAGACAAAGCAAAACCAAAAGCATTTCTTTTGCCTCCCTTCCTCTCCCTTTTTTCTCATAAGGCATTTAACACAAGAAACATAGACACATGATATGGAGTCAGAACAGGAAGGAATACACACAAGTATTATCTATATGTCTATCTATATATAGTCTACAGACTTTCTATGGGATGTAAAATAGGAAAGGCATTCCTGTAGGCTCCTGGGGGTGGTGAGGGGACCATCTTGCTGTCAGGGCCCAACTGGGCCAGCAGGGAAGAGAGACTTTCCAATTCTGTCTGACTTCAACAGAGAAGTTTCTACCCACTGTCTACTATTTGAATTGCTAAGCCTATTAGGAAATTCTTCATTTTTTTTATAGTTACTAGCTTTTGAGGTGGGCTTGGGTTGATGAAAAAGCACAAGAATGTTTAAGAGGTTTGGAGTTCAAGATTAGGATAAAAGTTCAAAGTCTTTTGTCTGCATTAAGAACAGCTAACTATCTTTATTTCATTTAACACAACCAACAGAATGACATGCATAAGTAGAGCTACTGAATAACTGAATCTATCATCTCTATCAATTCATGCCAAGTTTTCCATCTTGCTTCATCCCAATGACATTAATTTATGCTTCCTTGAAGACCTGAATTAACAGAAAGCTGGAAGTACTGCATGCAATTTCTTCAAGTTAAGTACAATAGATTATTTGCTTTTCAATTGGTAGGACAACTCAGGACTCTGCATTTCCACATCCATTTTGATAGCTATTCAACACCTGATTCTAAACAACCTGAAAAAAGTCTGATTATTTTCAGTCCAAGCAGAATTGCACGCTACGGAATTAAATTTATTTTATTTAAAATGGTTGTAAACTAAAGTATTAGTAGTATATACACAGACACGTCTTTCCAAGCTTACTCCTGTTTGTACTAGGTAGGGGTCTAGCCATTTAAAATTGCTAGAAATAGCAATGTTTTTCTAATGTAAAGAGTCATGATTATTGTCTTAACATGGAACTATACTGATTAAATTCACAGTACTTCATTTTCTTAACTAAATTGTCCAAGCTAGTTACTCTGAAATGTATTCCTGTAAAGGCTTTTAAAAAATCCTCGTCTAGAAGACAGCAGCAGCTTTGATCTCCCTGTTTATTTGCACGCATTTTACTTATTGAAAAACATATAGGGTAGTGCACAGAGACATGAGCAATCAGATCTATTTCCACGATCATCCCAAAAAATAAATAGGAAAAAAACCCCAAACCAGTGCATACTTACTTCTTGCTTGTATATAAGGCTTTTGAATTCACATGCTCTAAATTGCTACATCTTAGCAGCTTGTTCAGTGGCTTTCAATAGTTTGTTATTCTGCTCTTTAAGTGAGTGTTGGTCCTGACTCTTCTGCAGAAGTAATGTGAACTGACTGACTGTACTGTATCTTTTTTCAGCATCATTTAGAACTACACAGATGAAATAAGCTGTCAAGAGCAGAAAAATATTTGTCAGTCTCAACGCACCCAAGGCAAAAAATCCGCAAATTGTTTTCACATACCTGTTTTAACTTACTGGTTTTAAAACATATACAAAAGCTTTGCACTTGAAATCAATCTATACTATTTCTCTCAACGAACTGAAACCAAGAGATATATAGTACAGCACTTCTGTATGTCATTATCCAAATGCAAGGACTGCAGTTTCTGGAAATGCCAGTTCACCTTAGGTTGTCACAAGCTTCTGGTTTTGCTGTTTATCATGAAAGCAGATACTGCCAGCGCTGGAGAAGAGAGTGGTGGCTTTGTGATGTGCACTCAGAGGCTTCAGAGCAGCAGGGAAAACATTTAGGATTATTATTAAGGCAGTCTTTCCTTTATTCCTTCAGAAGTATAAGGAAATAATATTCCAGCAAGACTGCAAAAGTTCCACAGTTGCCAGCTAACGCCATGTCACATGAACCAGACTCATCGGTTCCACTCAACAGCATAGTAGAATACACCAGGATAGAGGAAAAGAAGATAACCTGGAAAGGGTACTGCTTCCCACAGCCCTCACGCGCATGTCGGGAGGAAGGTTTCAGCCATTCTACCACCCATTTTCTATTCAGAGAAGCAGTGTCATATTGTTAACTACTCTGGGAAAATGCTTTGCTAGATCACTGGCAAAAGCTACTTTTTAGGTCAGTTACGGTGTGTGGACTGGTCTGACTGAAGCAAGACATGGCGGAACCTAAAAAGACAGACAGTGAAGTGCTTTTGGAGACCAAGCATCGTCAATTCAAAATGAACATTTTAAGAGAGGTAGAAGACGTTTTTAGCAACTTTAGCCTTTAATTATCCTAAGTGAGAAGTCCCATATTTTTCCACGTTTCTGTCATTAACTGCCTTATAAGTCAAACAAAGCTCAATTCGACATCAAGTAAGAATTTTTCTGAGAGATTTTACAGCTGCAAAATCCATAGTCAGTAAGAGCCTGAAGAAATCTGCTCAGCTTGGATAGCTCAGGCTGGCTCTACAACTGTCAAGTGTGGCTCAGTGTGTCCGTATCTATACATAAACACCTATTTACTCAAACATGCACATACAAATATACATATGCATATTTCTCACTACTTTTTTCAGGAGGTGCTGGAGCATCTGTAGCATACTGTGCTATGGCATGCTGCAGGGGATTGTGTAGGGAGCGAAGGTTCTCGGAAAGGCAGGTGAGGAAAGGAAAAAGGTGAAAAATAATCTTCAAAGCTCTCTGAATGTCAGGCATTTTGTTTTGACCACTCTTTGCTAGATTTCCATCGCCACGTATAATACTTTGAGTCATGCAGTAGTGATTGAGACAAAACCATGCTTTTATACATACATATGTATCATTTGTATATATAACGTGTGCTCATGTGTGAGATATTTGTCATCACTCCAAACCAGCGTTGCATTTCTACTTACTGGTGTTGTAACAACAGGGAACAATGAAAGCTGTGATCAGTAGTCGAGTGGGTGAGGAACTGGCTGGACAGTCACACTCAAAGAGTTGCTGTCAACAGCTCAATGGCAAAGTGGAGACCAGTGACAAATATAGTTCCTTGGAGTTGGTGTTGGGACCAGCACTGTTTAACATCTTTGTCAGCCACATGGACAGTGTGATGGAATGCACCCTCAGCGAGTTTGCCAATGACACCAAGCTATGTGGTGCAGCAGACATGTTGGAGGGAAGGGATGCCATCCAGAAGGACCTTGACAGGTTTGAGAGGTGGGTCCTATGAACCCCTGAAGTTCAACAAGACCGGGACTGCACGAGGGTTGGCACAATCCCAAGCACAACTACAGGCTGGGTGGAGAATGGATTGAGAGCAGCCCTGAGGAGGACTTGGTTGTATCAGTGGATGAGAAACTCACAATATGATATGGCAATGCACACTTGCAGCCCAGAAAGCCAACCGTAGCTTAGGAAGCACCAAAACCAGCATGACTAGCAGGGTCAAGGGAGGTGATTCTACTCTCATTGAGATACCACCTGGAGTACTGCATCCAAGCTTGGGAAACCCAAAATAAGACATGGAACTATTGGAATGATTCCAGAAGAGGCCATGAATCAGAGGGCTGGAATGTGTCTCCTATGAAGACTGGCTGAAGGAGTTGGGCTTGTTCATCCTGGAGAAGAGAAGGCTCCAGGAAGATCTTCTAGCAGACTTCCAGTACCTAAAGGGGCTACAGGAAAGCTGGAGAGGAGCTGTTTACAAGGGCATGGAGTGACAGGACAGGGGGTAATGGCTTTACACTCAAAGAGGGAAGATTTATATTAAAACTTAGGAAGAATTTCTTCCCTGTGAGAGTGCTGAGACACTGGCACAAATTGCCCAGAGAGGTTGTGGCTGCCCCCTCCATGACAATGTTCAAGGCCAGGTTGGATGGGGCTTTGGGAAACCTGGTCTAGTGGGGGGTGTCCCTGCACGTGGCAGAGGGGTTTGAGATCCCTGACAACCCAAACCATTCTATGAGTCAGGTGGATTGGCAAAAGAAGCAAAACCACATCAAAAATATGGAAAACAGATAACCCATGTTATTTCTGCTTTTTAGCACACTGTATCTGATGCAACAAGTTTGTTGCCTAGTATTTGTGGAATAGTTTCTGATGGCATCCAATGCCATAGTTTTCAAACATAAGTGTAGCTTCTGAATGAAAGATGGTTCCCATCACATGACTAGATGTATATGAGCACAGTGCTTCCCATCACAACATGATGGTGGAGCTATGAGAAGATTACCAGAGCTGCTCCTTCAACCACAGCCTGCTTCCGCCTGGTGTCTACCAGGCTGGAGCAGCAGGGTGTTGGTGATTCAGGTCTGCATTCCACACAAACTAAATAACACCAACCCAACTGATAGGTGGAACAACAATACGAGGGTTGTTTGGTTTTTTTTTGTTTGCTGGTTTTCTAATTCTTTGATATCACTTGTCCCGGTTCTGGCCAGGCCAGGGTTGACCTCCCCAGTCAACCAACACAGGTGAGCTGAGTCAGCCCAGGTGAGCTGAGTTAGTCAGAGCTGTTTTCCACACCACCTGACACCACTTGCCCATAAATGCAGCTTGTTGGGGAAGGGTAGGGGTTGTTCTTTGCCTCTAGGACAGTTGGAGTCCAGCTGGGATGTCAGGTTGGTCAGTTCTTAACTGTCGGGCAGCCCTTTGTAATCGTCGGGTCAATAAGGTACTCTGTGTCAGCACTGGGTGTTCGTGTAACTAGCCATTATTGTCCTGTATTCACTTTGATGTTTGGCAGTAAACTGTCCTCATCACAACCCATGATGGCTCTGCCGGTTTCTCCTCTGGGAGTGAGCGAGCGGCTTAGTGGGCATTTGGCCTCTAGGCAGGGCCAAACCACCACATCACTATTCAGTTATCCATGGCTATTTTTAGTCATATTTGCATTGTAACAGTGACATCCTCTGGCCAATGTAAATAGCATCAGGTTTTTTTCTGCTGAATAGGCCCCTTAGTTATTAAAAACTGATAGGGGTTTTAAATGCCTAATTTACTTAGGATTAAAGCAAATAATTTTTCAATGTCCAGTAAAACATGGAATATTTTAGAGATTATGCTACTGTAGTGCTGCAGATTTTACATTTGAGCTGAGTCTCATCTGGTAAAGAGATAAAACTAAAAAGCAAAAATAAAACTAAACACCCCCAAAAACCTAGTCTGAAAACAAATATTCATTGCAAAAAGATTATGAGCAGATATTTACATATGCAGAGGATATCTGCTTTTCAGTCATTGTCTCCAAGTAAACAATAATGTAGAATTTCTTGGCAAGTTAGAATGGACCCCAGTGCTAAAGATTACAAAAAAGCCACTTTTACAAGGGCAAATTTATACCAGTGATAGATAATACTAGCATGTAACAATATAACAACACTAGCATGATACGCCAGAGCAAGGACAATCCCCCCTCCCCCACTCCCCGAAAAATCACAGCATACTCTTTGTAAACTGTCTATCCTGTTAGGAATGTACACAAATAATGATAAGCCCTATTGCTACAAACATTGTGTATCTGGACCTCTTCCTTGGATTTAAAAGGGAGGACCACCCTGGTAACATGTGGCAAAGAAAATGGTAATAACATAAATCAGTTAATCTTGGTGTTGATGAATTGTTCTGCGGGAAAGGAATCCCAGTGGGGAAACTGTTTACACTGTGAAAAGGAGCCTGTGCTCTCAGAAAAGAGTGGCAGATGGGCCTGGGAGGTAAACAGGGAATGTGGGCTTGGATGGTTGAACTTTGTTCTGACTTTCATTTCTGTCCTGTCAGCACTGAAGAAATAAAATGTGCCAAACAGTGCTCAAGTATGGTGGGAGGAAAACACCCACCGATATCTCCCTGCAACAGCCACTTGTTTGAATATGAGAACTTGCAATTGTCTCACTGCTTTTGTCTGGGATGCAGATTTCAGGAGAGGCATAAGGAAGGGGAAGCCTACTGCAGCTTCCTGGAGAGCCTGAGATTTATTTTGGTTAAATCCGTTAATTATTTGTCTGAGTTATTGTGGCATGGGTTTCTCCTTCCAGTGCAAACAGACCAGAGCATGAGTGATAAAAATAAAAACATGATTATGTTCAGAGGCCAGCTGACAGCTACTACTCTTCCTCCTTTCTAGGGGACAGTTCTACACATTGCCTCTGTGCTTGTGCAGATTTATCAACTTGGCAGCTACAGCATTTTACACAGAGATGAATTTATTCTCAAAACCAGGTAAAAGACAGGTCTTGAAGCAGCCTATGAAGTAGATCGACATAGGTGCCCTTACAAGCCTAGAAGGAGAGAAATATGTGGATGCCACAGAGGTAACACCACATAACGTGGATGCAGATTTCCCCATTGCTAGGTGGGCTAGAAGCACACCATTGCTTCTAGTCGGCAGGGCCGGCTAGGAACTACTCCACTCTCTGCAAAGGAGCCCTGCTTTGGTTTCCTTATATGGTCTGATTTAAAAAATACTGAGCATTAACTTCTTTGGTTCTTGGGTTTCAATCACCACGTTGTATTTTGAAAGACATAACAGTAGGTAAAAAATCTCAGGTTTTTTTGGTTTGTTTTTTTTTTTTTTAAACAGAAGCTGCTGAAGACAGAAATGACAACCAAGAGTGATGAAAACAGTCTAACTACAAGTAATTGCAAGGAACAACTTAACGCATAGTGTCATAGAATCATAGAATGGTATGGTTTGGGAGGGACCCCAAGGAGTTCCAACCCCCCTGCCACAGGCAGGGCCACTAACCTCCAGGCCTGGATCTACACAAGGTTGCCCAGGGCCCCATCCAACCTGGCCTTGAACACCTCCAGGGATGGGGCATCCACCACCTCTCTGGGCAGCCTGTTCCAGCACCTCACCACTCTCTCTGTAAAAAACTTCCCCCTAATATCTAATCTAAACCTTCCTTCCTTTAGTTTTAATCCATTCCCCCTTGTCCTGCCATTATCTACCCTTTTAAAAAGTTGAATCCCCTCCTGCTTATAAGCTCCCTTCAGGTACTGGAAGGCTGCAGTGAGGTCCCTCCGCAGCCTTCTCTTCTCCAGGCTGAACAAGCCCAGCTCCCTCAGCCTCTCTTTGTAGGGCAGGTGCTCCAGCCCTACACATTAGGTCCACATTAGTACAGTAGGCTGCCTTTACTGAACAATTAAATCTCTGCATGTCTTCATATGTTGTGCTGTACCAAGCACTGATCATTGAAAAGCCAATAGAAACATTCACCTACATCCCATAGTTGCAAGTGTAATAGTATAAGGTGCACAAACGGCGACTTGCACACCAAGCACACATTGTCCTACAGCATGAGACGAGAAGGAGTTATGTCACAGCACTAGCCTAAAAACAAAATTAAAACCCGATTAATTTCCCCCTGCTAACACTAATTGTTAGGGCTCCTTTTTAATTCCTGTGCCAGAGCTAAAAGGCTTCATATTTCTTTGCAGAACCAATAGGAACATATTATGCGGTATGCTTTGACAGTGCAGGCTGTCAAAGTCTGAACAGCTCAGTCCTGGGCTCTAGGTCACCTTGGCAGTCCCACCCCAGGTACTGTAAGTGATCTCAGAATGTAGCCAGAGAAAACCGGTCAAAGATCATTTTACCAGCAACCTTCAAACTCATATTCATACTGTTGATATGACACTTCCTTCTCTCTCTGCTTCAGCATCCCCCATCTGAAACAGAAATGTCTATCGGAGGCATTTTAGAAAAGGATCATCTCAGAAGCGTGTCCAGCATTTGTAATTATTAATTGCTTGGGTTAAGCAGAGAGCATTCATAGCTGGAAGAGCATATCTGAATAAAATTAGGATTCTCAAAGAACTTTACTTATATTAAATAAGTCAATAAAAATCATAGGCCAGAACATGAGCCATCCTGGGACTTTGGGGAAAAAAATGTAGAAGCTCAGGTGGACTCCCAGGAGCAGCAGTCTTGTTAAAAACACATGCTTCTTCACATGCTTCAGTATTTACAAACACATTGTCATCCTACGATGATAAAAGCTAAAGTCACAGATACTACCTAGGCATACTTTGGTAGTATAAATAATACAAATCTAATAGATGAAATTTTGATTCCTTTAGAAACAGCGTGTTCTATAAATAATATAACAGGAAAATAATTTCTCCAGTGCTAGTGCAAATTTAAATAATTCTGTCTTGTGAAGGGCAACGGAAATCGGGCTACTGGCATCCTGGCAAGCCAGAAAACCTGTGGCACAAAGGACAACAAGAAACTACGATACATTAAATCCCATAAGATTCTTTTCAACCATACAGGCTTAACTTCTGCGTGTGAATCTGCAGAGTTGTGAAGATGTACCCAGCTGATATGGTCAAAAATGAGGATATCAAAGAACAGAGAAGTAAAGTAAGTTGTTTTTTTTTTACTGTCATATGTAATATTTTTGCTCTGGTTACATTACACTTTAGTTTTCAGGAAATCTTCCCCTATACTCTTTTGAATATTTTTTAGAAGCATTGAAGCTAATTGAAGAGATTGATACTATCAATTATCACAATTACAACTTAAATCTAGAAGTAGACACCCAAAAGGATAATTGAACCTATTCCCCACATGTAGGCTAATGGAACAAAAATGAAGAAATATGAAATGCTACTCTATTAAACTAAAAATTATTTAAGTAAAATGGTTATATAATGGTTATTTCAGAACAAATTACGAGGGAACAGTGCAAGTTTTAAAACTGGCTTTCTCACCCAGTAATCATTAGAAATGAACAGGACTGCCTTGAGCAGCTGAATTATTACTACTTGAGAGTTTTCTTGCCTCAAGGCTAAGTGATTTCTACTCCTCTCCTATCAGCTAGATGGAAAGTTGCAAGACTGTAACTTCAGGGGGGAATGAATGGCTCTTCAGAATGCTCTTGTTTTTCTCATGTTTATTGTTACTTCAACAGTGTCAACCAAAATGGTCTCCTTTATTAATTGGAAATAGAATCACATTTTTATTTTACTTGATGCACAAGTTGCATAGCACTTAAAGACAAATGTTGACCTTTTGTACTCTGTACATGTTCTTTTTGATTGCATGATTCTCTGATCAGAATTCTAGTAGTCTCTGATTTATCTATCCAATAAGCACATAAAGAAAGTTTTAGAGCCACTTTCACAAAATTTACAGCAGCAGATCAAAACATCAAATTAAATTAACAGCTCTGCCTGCACTGGCGCTAATGGAAAGCATCAGGTCCTCATCAAGGTTTTGCATTACCATGGGTAAAATTGCTGCCTCTGTTTACCAGGATACTTGGCTCAGTAACAACAATATTTTTCTCCTCATGGTTCTATATGTAGAAAGGAAAAAAAAATCATTTTAATTTGGATTCTCATTACTCAAATAATTAACTCCTTCGTAAAATATATGAAAGCATCAAATCCAGATGTAAGCAAACATCACCTTTGTGTATTTTCTAATTCTTATTTCAACATTAAATAAACTGACTTATTTTATCTAAAATAGTCTAAAGGTCATTCTCTTGGGAAGCCTGCGAGAAAGTTGGTTTTGTGCAGAAATTTACTGAGAGACACTTTATTTTTATATATATATATATAAAAATAGTTTGCAAAACCACACTTAAACTTCCAATCATCTTCTTACCTCCCTAAGCAGCACACACTTATTCCATTATCCCAGGGATCGTATTATAGCATCAAAGAAAACTGCTGAGATATTTTTTTCCCAAAAATTTGTCAAAATTATTCTATGTAAATAGCACAGGTCTATTTATTCCTTATTGAACAACTTAAAGAGATAGCTTGCAGCAGCACAATTCCTACAGATCCTTTGGACAGGAAAGAAAAATAGTAGTCAGAAATATGATCATTTGAATGTCATGACCTTATAAGAAAGGGTCCTCAGAGGGGTCCTTGGAAAGAAATCAGTAGGATAAGGTCACAACAACTATTCCAAATACAATTTTTTTATTTCCCCAGTCTGTATCAGTTCTTCATAGATTTCTTTATTAATAGCATTTGGGAAATGGACACTACAAAAGATTACATTTCAGACTCTGATGCAAGACACAACCTTAAAAAATGAACATAAGGCAAAGAATATATATTAAAGGCCAAGTTTCATTCTAAGTACTGCATGCTTCCTAAGGAAAACATAAGCCCATCAAATTCACAGGTGTTCTTCCAAGACCATATCCAGATTAAGAAAAGATTATAAAGCATCACATGCTGAAGCCTAAATAATGTTGACTGTCAGATATCTCCTGATCACATAGGGAACAAAGGGAGGGACAAAGTCTTCCTGCAGATATCCAAACAAAAACTCCCTAAAAAGGAGAATCTGGTACTGCAACATATCTAGAAGAAACAGCTAATGGAAATCCTATTCCCATTTCTCTGACATAAAGATATACTGGGGTCAAAGATCAGAATGGCCGAGCTGCACGTTCTTCTTATCCTGCAGAGGTGTGCTATGATGGAAGAGTCATATAAATCAGTTCAAGTTGAAAGGAGACTTTGAAAGCATTGGTTAACACAGACTAGCTTTATGAAGCAAATTTAAGCAAGAACATGCTGTAGAGAAGAAATTAACATGCCATATTTAAAACATTAGTACAGAACCCCCCCAACAGACCACAAACCAGAACTCTTCTTGATACCTTCTGTCCCCCTTAACAAGTTCATTTGGTACAGTCAATCCAAACTTATTCAGCATTTCACTTTAAAAGTGAAACCTAGAAGGTGTGCAGTTTCAGTGATGAATGGCATTTGCTAGCTGCAGTTAAATGCTGAACTTTCCTAACAAAACCTTAACTGAGGTTTTTGAGTAAGAGAAGCATACTTAGTGAATGCCAACATGGTCAAAGTCTGCAGTCAGGACAGCTAGAAATAGGCTTGTTTGGATTTACCTTTAAGATAGGGCTACAAATTGTTGGCAGCATAAAAACTAAAGAAGGTCTATTAGCAGGGAGGGACATCTAAATCAGATGCAGTCAAGAAACACCTTGATTCAGCTGTTTAAGGCACTGAAACAAGAGTCTGCTCTGGTCCAGTCAATTTTCAAATACACTGACTGGCCAGCCTATGCAATAGGTTTTATTTTTTCAGACAAGGAAGCTCAGGGTTAAGTAAAGCAAGTCTGTGTGTCTACCCAACAGTGAGGACAACTTCCAATTCTTTTATGGAAGTACTGGCAACTTATTTTTTTTACTATCTGATGGGATAATACCACTTTCCTCCACGTCTTATCTATGCTATACTTAGCTCATAAGGACTTTGGAGCACTGGTTATTTCTCATACAAAAATGCATAAGCCTTCCCTGTTATAGTGAGCCTCTGATTTCCTTTGGGCTCTCAGGGCATTGGCAGAGTGAAAAAAGAAAATAAAATACCCAAAATAGGCAGACCGGATACTGCTCCTCCCTAAGTGACTTAGCACAGACCTGATTTGGGCCTAAAATAGAGTTTGTTTATATTTACTGATTATCTGAGCCTTCTTTCTACACCCCCCACCCCCCCCCAATTTTCTCAAAACAAAGCCAAAATTAACCTAATTGAAGGACTCCTTGACAGTTCTTCATCTTCACCATTGTCAAAGTTTCCTTATAGTCCTACTGAACTCAGGCCTTGAAACACCAAAATATCCCATGGAAGGCATTTTGCATGCTAGGGACTGGGATCAGGAAATAAAGAAAAACTCATGAGAAAACACATCTGGCAAGTGTATGGGCTCAAATCATTGAGATACCGTACTTCAGATGAGAAAGAAAAAACCCAACAAACCTGTATATGATTCCCAAAGTGAACTTGAACTGCGGAACTCATTTATAAATAGCCCATGAAAGCAGTCAGAGAAAAGAAACAATGAGACACACAGACTGGAAATCAGTTCCAACATGTTGGGAGGTGAGGAAAAGAGAACTGCAGAGGCAGTGTTTGCACATTTTTGCACCTCTTAAATTTATTTAAATTAATTAACCACATTATTTGAATTATTTTTTGCTTGATGGACTAGTGGAATATTTTGATTTTACTTTAAAAGTTAGAGAAAAAACCCACGTCATTATATTCTGAACTCTCACTAGAGGGAGCTCTGAGTTTATTTATAACTGGGACAGCCAGCATCTATAGGATCGATCTCGTTTTGGTACCGTTTTACCAGCTTGAATAAATAGTTTCCTCTTTATCCAATTACTTCGCTAAGCAAATAAAATTAAATCAAAACAAAACAAACCAAGCTAAAAAGAAATAACCCACAGCCTCACTCCAATATTCATGTGATGCAGTGAAATATTACAAGGACCTTGTTATTTCTCTGGATAGTTTTGTTGGGTTTTTTCCCCTCCATAATATAAGACAAGGCCCCTTGCTTCGTGTTTACACTGCCTCAGCCAGAAGCATGGCATCCTATAGGCATCATGCCACAGAACTTGGCTGTGGGAGAATATCCCAGATTGCCAAAGAAATCCCAACAGGGACTCACTACAATGAGTTACGGGATTACGTATTTACTTATTCCTGATCAGTTTTTCTACACCACATCCCCTGTTAAATTTAAATATTCACAATTAATCTGAATTCAAATCTGAAGTAGTCGTATTTCAACTATAACATAGATTTTCTAACATTTTTTGCAAAATATAATAGGAAGTTGCGTAAGACCAGTACTTGCTTCCCAGTCCTACCAAACATACCTCTGTCAGGATTTTTACATGTTTTTTATCTGTGTTACACCTTGGGTAATAATTATTACAAAATACATGATTTAGGGGTAAAAAAAAAAAAAGTAGATTTAAGCTCACCCTTGACGTGTTCAGAGCAGCTCCAGGGCTTCCCTGGAGACAAATACTCAGATTCCTTAAAATTCCTTAAACTAAAAGAGGTTTGCACAACCTCTTACAGTGCAAAAGCTCCTGCTTCTTTCCAAATGCCATCTTTCTTCAATTTGCTGGGAGACAAGAAATGGGGAGGGGTGTGTGTGGGGGGTGTGTGTGTGTAAGTCACATCTCAGTGATATACTGCTCTGTAGCTAAGCTGCTTTAGCATGGCCTGGCTTTCCATCCCTGTGTGTGGTCCTGAGTTCCCCAGCAGTGCTCTGTTCAACAGCTCTCCTCTGGCCAGGAATCATTGCTGGAGCAATGCAACAGTCTCAGAGAAACTCTTCATCCACAGGCTCACTGCAGTAAGAACTTGCAATCAGACCAGACAGTTATTAAACAGAGCATGATGCAGAGCTGCCTGAACAGCAGCTGCTGGGCTGAAGATGGTCTTTCCAGAGTACACACCATAAAACATCTGTACCGTGTCATCTACAAGTTACATTACACGAATCATCTGAGTTCCTGAGCAGTTTGCAGGGCTAACAAGTAAGAGAGGATCCCTGCAGAATATTTGGGCAGAGGACGCTAGGGATGAAAGATTGTAGTATGTCTGAACAACTTCCAGTAATTAAAATAAAATAAACATTTTTTTAAAATATATTTTTTGTTTCTTCTGTCACCCAGAGCAAGTACCTTAGAGAAATAGGAGTCTATGTGGAAAGACTCAGAGACAAGGAAGTATTACAATTCTAAATATGGAAATCTATATTTTTTATAAATTAGATAATTTTGAATCAAGTTTAATGTTTAGGCTCTATTTCATTAAAGACTAACAACAAACACATTTGTAGAAGGATTGTCCAGCAGTCAAAAATTGCTCATCACTATCCATCTCCATCCTAATTTCTGGAAAAAGCAGATTTTCACATCCTCTGAGAAATGGAGCTCAAAAGAAGCGACTGTATGGTGTAATAGCTGCCGAGTGCACAAAGATCACATCACTTGCCTCCTAATCAGAGCTCACAGTTCCCATCCCCATCACGTGATACTGAATTAGTAGAAATTTCTAGCCCTTGGTATTTGTTCAGCCTTGTTGGCATAGCCTTGAATACCTTTCTGAAGTACAGATGTTATATGGCTTCCAGAAAAATTTAACTGTGCCATTATCTCCTTGTCTCATAGGTATGATAAAGACTGAAGTCAGAAAACAAACCAGACAACATACAGGCTAAAAAGGAAAGAGCCCTCGCTGAATAGGAGCATTTCCTTGTCTGGGAAAGTGTGAGGCACGGTGGTGGATACCAACTAAGCCATCCTTTGAAACCTCAGAAACACAGCATTTTAATGATCAAACGATCAGGTTTTTGTTGGTTTTTTTTTTTTTTTAAAGCATAGAATCTCTTCTTCTCATGTGTGACCAAATAATTACAAGATTGTGACCAGACTGCAAAATCCACACCCTAGGATACTTGAGAATAAACGCAGATGAAACTGATTTCGAAATGAGGCAAAGACAACCTGTTTTCCTTTGACCTCACACATGGATTTCATCATAGACTGTAATATGCTGTTTTACAGAACTGGGTTTTAACATCTCCAACTGAGTACCTTTGGGTGCATTATACAAAATATTAACTAAATCCAGCATTAAAAAAACCCAAAAATCCTAGTTCTGCTTTCCCCCGTAGCACAATGGTTTTAAGTCCTTCAAAATTGTGAGCTTGTAGAGGATTGGAGGACATTTAAATCACTCACCAGGTGCATTTGCTATAATTTTCATCCTTTTTCTAGCCATAAGCTTTGGTACCATTCACTTCTTCAGTTCTGTACTCTAGTAGACCTGTAGATGAAACTAAAAATTGAACTTTGAACTATTTCGGTTTATTTTCTGCTACTGATAAGACCTACATTTATTTTTATGTCCTCTACTGACAGTAACTTCTGATCACCTAAAAGCAAAGAAAATTAACAGGAAACTCAATAGCCATCTGGAACGCTAAAGATTAAAGAAAAAAATGGGAGAAGTGAGATCTAAGAGTGCTGAATTTCCCCACAGCTCATTTTTTCATCATTTCCTTCCCTTGTGTTTCTTCACGGTAGGCTCTGATAGCACGAGCCTACTTCACCACATAAGTCCAACAGTTCCCATTATATTTGTCACGCCAACTTAAAAACTGAAATGAGATAATCTCTCAACAATACTGCTAATGGCTTATAGTCTTTCTCGGAATTTCTGAAGCTCAAAAACAAAGAAAAATCATAATATATAGATAGAGCAACCCAAATTCATCTCTAGAGGGGTCCTTGGGCATAAAAAAGTACAGCCCTTCCTGAGTCATTTTCCCATACTGAATGAATACGTGTTGAAACAAGGTTCCACAAGAAGCAGCAGATAGTCTAGTACTTCTGAACTCTTGTTGCCTTTTAATGGGCCTGCATTAGTATTTTTGATTATTTTTGCCATCTGTGCAGTTTGCCTTCATTTAAAGTCTGACAAATTTTAGTGTTACACATACTTATTATACAGCCTACATTTCTCACAGAACATCTGAGATCCTGAAATACTTTTCAGATAGCTGACAAAACTTAGTACAGATACCTTCAATTTTAAAAGAAACCAAACAAAACACCACCAAAAGCAGAAAAAACTTTATTATCAACTTTATCATGCTTAAAAAATCAAGTACCTGAAAAGCTTAGGAAAGGCAACTTTAGAGATACTTTTAGAAGCTGAATTAGCATCTGCATCTGTTGTGATGCAATGTACAATTACACAGCACATATTTTCACCCATACAGTGCAAAAATGTTGCCTTGTACGCAATTAAGGTTCATCTCAGAATTGTTTTTCATAGTCAGCTTTAGAAACACAATTTCTTAGATTTTAGACACTTTGAATTTTCAAAATTATTTTAGCATAAGCTTTTAAATTTATATTTATTTGATCATATAAAAACATATTGACTCTCTGCCTTGGTTACAGCAGTGCCATAGCAAATTTTTTTCCAACAAAAGCTCTCTTCACTGAAACTGAGTTCGTCTTCACTAACTTCCTGAAAATTTAGGATAAGCAGGATGTATATTTTTCCTCTCAAAAAAAAAAAATCAAACCAGGAATTCGTCAGAGTGAAATATTTTAATGTGCGATAGTTACTGGTAGTGGATGAGGAAAACACTTCGATCGTGGTTCGAAGGTGACCAAAAGTAGTCTTCTAGTATTATCATCTTTTGGAAAAAGGCTTAACACTTCTAAATCTATAGTTACATAAAAAAAGATTTCTGTAGTCAATATATTTTTATTTCTGCACTTATATTTCTGTTTCATGGGTTTGAAATTAAGGTGTTCTCACAACATTTTAGAGATAATAGCATTAAATATAAAAAATAAACTTAATAACTATTTTGATTTTAATAGGTCAAGAATACCCAACATGACACTAACTTTGTTGCCGCTGTAAAGAATAGTTACATTAATAGTCAACCTAAATCCAGACTAGATGATAATTTCTATATATAAAATATTCCTAAATACCAAAAAACTAGAGTAATTACAATGAAAATTCTAGATAAAAATCAATTTTTTCAACATCTGAGCATTCAGAGAGTTACCTTTCAAAATCTGAAATCAAAGTAATATTTGTAGTAAAATATTATCTATTTTCATATGGAAATGAAGAAACTATTCTGGGGAATACTTCTGTTTTCCTCTTTAAACAATAACAAAAAAGTGAGATAGCTGTATGAGTTGTCTTCATTATTGGTAAAACTCTGAGGACCACTATGACTTACTTCGTTTTATATTGGTTTATGTAGCAAACAAAATTTCTTCAGTCTTTAAGATAGACAGAAAATGTATCCCAACACAGTGAACTGTATTGATATTAAATTCTCAGATAATCAGTAAAAGTATGACATAGTGAAATTTAATTACAATGAGCTGTTCTCTCATTTTTCCAACACAAAATTAAGTTTAATGTGCTAATTATACCTTAAACAGCATCACTGATGTGAAAAATTAAGGTCTGCAAACATCAGACCTTATTCTCTGTCAGCTGGTGCAGCAAAAACAGATGTGCAAGCTGGTGCTTTAAAAAACGAGTCCTTCAGTGCCTCTAAAGGTCAGTTATGGCATTTGTAGGGCTAGAATGGAATGAATAAGTATGATTTACAGTAAACACAGAAGTTGCTTCATTCTAACAATGAAAACTCACATAGATGTGCTTAACATTGCATTTTATTTTATCAAAGAATTTTTGATAATCTTTATTTAGATTACAGGTCTGGGACTAGTTCCACAGTAACTCTGGAAGCTGGGTAGTCTAAGCCCCTCTCCTGGTTCTGCTAAGAACATGCTGCGCAAGAAAGCAAATTATTTAACCTCTTCTAGTTCATTATTTGTGAATATGAATCATGACTCACCTCAAAAAAGGGAACAGGCATTTACAATCATAGAAATACCTGGGTTGAAGATACCCTTGAAGATCATCAAGTCCAACCACAGCCTACCCCTGCCTGGTCAGTGGAACAGAATCTGAATGGAGACCTGTAACTAGCAGTGTTCCCCAGGACTTGGTGTTGGGTCCAGTCCTGTTTAATATATTTATCAACAACCTTGATGAGGGAATAGCATCCGTTCTCAGCAAGCACATCGATCATACAAAGCTGGGAGGAGTGGCTGACAAGCAGGAACACTGCGCTGCCATCCAGCAAGAACTGGACAGGCTGGAAAGCTGGGCAGGGAGCAATCAAATGAGGTTCAACAAAAGCAAGCATAGAGTCTTACACCTGGGAAGGAATAACTGCCTGAATCAGTACAGGCTGGGGGATGACCTGCTGGAGAGGAGTTCTGCAGAGAATGACGATGAAGTCCTGGTAGATGACAGGTTGTCTATGAGCAAGCAGTGTGCACTGGTGGCTAAGAGAGCCAATGGGTTCCTGGGGTGCATCAAGAGTGTGGCCAGCAGGTTGAATGAAGTGATCCTTCCCCTCTACTCTGCCCTGGTCAGGCCCCACCTGGAGTATTGTGCCCAGTTCTGGGCTCCCTGCTATAAAAAAGACAGGGATGCCCTGGAGAGAGTCCAGAGAAGGGCTACGAAAATGATTAAGGGCCTGGAGCATCTCCCGTATGAGGAAAGGCTGAGTGAGCTGGGACTGTTCAGCCTAGAGAAAAGAAGACTAAGGGGGGACCTTATTAATGTTTATAAATATCTTAAGTATGGGATACAGTGGAATAGGCTGCCCAGGGAGGTGGTGGAGTCTCCTTCTCTGGAGATATTCAAGACCCACCTGGACACCTATCTGTGCAATATGAGCTAGGGAGCCTGCTTTGGCAGGGGGGTTGGACCCGATGATCTCTCGAGGTCCCTTCCAACCCCTATGATTCTATGATTGCTATAGCTAAACAAAATCAGTTGATTGCAAATTGATTCTTTTGACTATCAAGCAAGATTTACTGTGTCTAGTTAAAAATCTGTACTTCGTGTTTACATTGGTTTAATATGAACATCTACCTTATGATAAAGTCTAGCTCAATAAGACCTATACACTACTATTTAAGTGAGCAGATTCTTTTTACCTCAGATCATGTGTAAAAGACAAAAAAGAAAGAGAAATGGTGTAGGAGGGCTTCCTGTGATTCTGTAAGTCAAATATAAACATAAAGAGATTGGGTAATCAACAAAAGTCAGAAGAGTCAGTGGCTGAGGCCACTTAGCTCCTCCAAAAGAAGACTTTTTTCCCATGGGAAACAGATTCTCAGTCTTGCAAATGTCAGTGATGTTGATTGTAACTAGAATATGGCTCCAGAGTTCTCTCCATCTCATTTCCGTGGTCAAACCCAGAACAGGGGAATTTATTAGTTATATTCTCCAATGATTTTAAGTGGCATTCTATAAGCTAATTTCTTCTAAAAAGCAAAATATTAAGTAAAAGTAAAAATAGCTGATACAAAACCTTGGAAATATGACTGATTTTATATGCATTATTAATTATACCAATATGGTAGTGAAAGAGACATATATGTAAAATATATATATACAATATGCCTTGGGGATTGTCTTGACTCCCAGTTGCTGGTGTCTGTCTTCTGTGTGGCATGAAGTTAGGAGGCAGAGATGTTCACTTTAGCGAAAGCTTATTTAAATTATTGTATTGATTTCAAGAAAGATTTCTGCAAGACCTTTAAGTCCAGTTATCTATCATACTTGTAAGCAAAACACACAGGTTCTGTTATTCTGAACCTATGTTTTCCTATGTCCTGCTAGTGAGAACAAAACCCAGAGGCTGTTGGCGGATCATCCCTGAAGAACACTGTTGTAGTAAAGATGTTGTAGAGAAGGGCAAGCAGCTTAAGAGGTACTAGCTTCCCCCCTTTCCAGCCACATCTGCTTACTTATGCTGAATTCCCTGAAATGCAAGTGTAGACCTCCATTGCACATTTTCTCTCACAAATACCCTATAGTGAAGGAACAGTTGAGCAATCTTTCCTGTCCTCTGCAGCAGAGCGATGTGGCATTCTGGCTATGCTGGTGCTGAACAGCAAAGCTCCCATAAACATAGCAGACCTCACTGTGAGGGAGTGTCTCTGATAGCATTTTACCCTAACATGACACAAATAAGGTTTAAGATAAAAATACTTGTTTAAGTACAGTATGCCTCCAAAGCAAGCACCCAGAACACCTAAATAAATGCTGTCATCATCTGTCCTGCATTGCACATAGAAAATAAAGGTGTAGAGCCACATAATGACTAGATCATCGCATAGGGAATAGGTCATATGGAAGCAATAGGTAAAACCAATTTCTTCCAATTACCACTGGTGATGCTGAAGGATTTTGGACAGGCAGGAAGATACTGGGGAATATGAGATTTACAGAAACAGCTGGTGCCAGACTGGCCTAACATAACATTAAGCCTTACCTACTTTAACCTGGGCATACTGGTTCTTCAGAATGCCTGTTTAGCCTAATACCACGTTTCTGAGGGTTATATAGGGTTACCAGAAAAAGAGCATGAGGCAAAAAG
>VZTU01010833.1:0-23536 GCA_013400835.1 Zapornia atra
TAGGAAAGCTAAAGCCCTGACAGTATTCAGTCTGGCCAGGGACGTGAAGGACAAGAAGAAAAGCTTCTAGAGCGACGCCAGCCATAAAAGGAAGACTAGGAGAAATGTGGGACCTCTCCAGAAGCAAATGGGAGACCAGGTTACTCAGAATATGGAGAAGGATGAGATGCTCAACAACTATTTTACCTCAGTCTTCACCAGCAAGTGCTGTCGTCACACCACCTAAATCACAGAAGGTAAAAGTCAGGACTGGGAGAATGAAGAACCACCCACTGTAGGAGAAGATCAGGTTCGAGAACATGTAAGAAACCTGAAGGTCCACAACTCCATGGGACCTGATGAGATATATCTACATGTCCTGAGGGAACTGGTGGTCCTGAGGAACTGTCAGATGAAGTTACTAAACCACTATCCTTAACATTTGAGAAGTCATGGCAGTCGGGTGAAGTTTACACTGATTGGAAAAGGGGAAACATAACCCCCATTTTTAAAAAGGGGAAAAAGGAACACCCAAGGAACTATAGACTGGTCAATCTCACCTCTGTGCCTGGCAAGACCATGGAGTGGATCCTCCTGAGACACGGTACAGGGGTAGTGGCTTTAAGCTGAAAGGAAAATTCTTCCCTATGAGTGTGGTGAGGCCCTGACACAAGTTGCCCAGAGAAGTTGTGGATGTCCCATCCCTGGAAGTGTTCAAAGCCAGACTGAATGGGGGTTTGGGCAGCCTGGGTAGTTGAGGGTGTCCCTGCCTGTGGCAGGGGAGTTGGAATTAGATGACCTTTAAGGTCCCTCCAACCCAAACCATTCTATGATTTTATATACTCCAGTGGGGGAAGGGAAAGTGGGTCCTACCAATCATACTATTTAACATTCTTCTTGTTAGTTTTAGAGGATGACAGTTTAGCAATGTTAGAAATAGCAACACTGTATGATCTGATCCTTCTCTTTCCATAGTGTAATATCCTCAACAACACAGTTCTGGTGTCCATTCTTTTAAAAATATCTAAAAGTTAGAAATTATACCTGTCTGTCAAAGTTGGTAATTTTAATCAGACAACACTAACTAGCCAAAAGTCCTGTGATCAAACTCAAATACAAAGAAAACTGCCTGTGCAGCATACACCTCAGCTCATTAAACAACCCCCTCTCAGATGGGCCTGAATTCATGGGAATGCTTATGATCAACATCAAGTGCTTTCCCTGTCCTTGCTGATAGTCTTATAGAAAACATGAGACTATGTCTGCCTATAGCTTTCACTGAAGAAAGCATTTAAAGGATTGAGGGTTCCGAAGAAATTTATAATTAAATACAATAGATTAGGAGGTGTATGGCATTACAGCTTAATTTGGCCATCCATCAACATTTCATAACCCTAAGCACATTACCTTGACCAGCAATGTGAAATGTGAATGAACTAGAACACTGACAAGGTTGAGTCCCAAGAGGGTAAAGAGATAAGAGAAAGAGCAAGGATGGGGGAAAAAAGCTTAGTGAAAAGAGATCTGGAAGAAGAAATAGAATTACACTTTCTAATATTGGCAAATAAGATAAATGGATATCAGCATTGTAAGTTTTACTATCTTTGAAGTTTGGAAAGCAGAATTTCTATCAGGAAGGAAAAGCTGTCTCTTCTGAGCTCAGATCAAGATAAATTAAAATTCAAAATATATGACATAATAAAGAAACAGAATCCGCCTTGCAGTAGTGAAACAAAGCCTGCAAATCTAGTCTTAGGTCTCTGTTCTAACCTCAAAGTAGCTTTTTCTGAACATCCTGATCAGAAGTGTTAGCTCCAGGAAGGGAAGCAAAGTTAGTCCTAGCAAGGCTGAGGCGATAGGACAATGATGCGCTGGAAGAAGCATATGGTAGACCTGAGGACTACAAGTGGATTTTTGCTTCCATTGACTAAATTGACCCTTTGTGAGTCACATCACATTCATATCCCAGTCGGCAGAGCCAAAACCCAGCCCTAAAGCAGGACACAAGGTATCAGGTCTTGTTACTAAACTGTCTGCAGCTGGCAATCTAACCCGGACAAAGAGACTTCAGTTCCTGACAGCCTAAGACTACTGCAGTCCACAAGTGCTTCAGAAAGCTTGAGCTGAGCCCCAAGTTTGCGACAGGGATACCCAGCTCAATAGCCTTGTTAGAAAATGCATTCAGCCTCACTCACTCCCTGGGTCCTTTATCAGTGAACAAGGAATGTTCCTCAAGCAACAGGATGCTTACAAGCGATAGGCATTTTTCTGACCATGGCAACCTGCCCTCACTCTCTTTCCTGGTCCCCTCTGAAGCATGTAAGGTTTTCCCTGAGGCACAGATGGGGTTTAGCACAGCCTTAGCCAGCCCAACAATTCTGGGAACTATCAGCCTATTACCCTTGTGTAGTAAAGCCAATATTATGATGGGAGACAGGATGCAGCCTGCAGTCTCATCTGCCACCAGGAGAAGCTACTTGGCTCATCTGACCAAGAGAGCAAAGCAATATTATTTTATGACATATGGAAAAAAAACCTGAAGCCAGGAAAAGTATGATTTAATGAAAAGTGATTTTTGGAGTGCCCACTACAGATGCACTCAGCTGCATCGCATAAATTGTAAGAAAATACTCTGGGTATTTTGTGCTTTATTTTGCTTTAGGGTTTTTTCTTAGACTGCTGGATTTTCTCACTGCAGGTTTCTGCTACTTCAGAAATTCTAATTTATGCTTTTATGGTTTTTCTTTCGTGTATGAGTTCCTATAAATGCAAATGTAACAGATTTTTCTTTCTTGTACCAATATTTTGTTGTGTCTATCAGGAGTACAACAGATGCTTCATTACTGGCCTCACTGGCTTGAGGAGACGGGATTTCCGCCGTCAGATGGTTACATCTACTGGTGTGAAAGATTTACAGAAACAAGTACACTCCGGCATTTATGCCATTTCCAGGAATCAAGCCATATTTCAGACACACATATGCTGATCTGTTGATCTTGAGGTATTATTTCCCAAAAAATCAATGTTTCGTGTATGACCTTCAGACATGTGCTTTTCATTGTAGGAGGCTGATGTGCAGGGTGTGACAATCAGACAGTGTTTTATCAGCATCCTACCATCACACCTGTCCACAGGTACTACATGGGAGGTTTCTGTAGCTGCCTCACCGACCATGCCCACAGTGGGCATATTGTAAGAGTTACCTCTGATAGTCACAGATTTTGAGAACCCTACAAGTTGCTTTATTGCTCTTATAGATTTCTATATTGTTTGGCAGCATGTTTAGTGGCCTGAAGCAGATTGAGGGTTTCATGTCCTCCCTCAGGATGCTATTTTATCTCTTTCTCTCAGTTTCCCCACCTGTAAAATGTGTTATATTTCCTACTGAAGGATATTGTTGTGATTAGTTTTAAATGTTGGTGGAGCATTTTTGAAGTTGAAAGGTTTGAAGTAGTAGTTTCTGGCTCAGGTTTACCTCAAACAAAAGTGAGAGTGTGGAGAAGGTATATTGTATCTCCAAGCAGCAACTCAGAATCACTACAGCAGTTGTGAGGAGAGGCATGTGATACAGTGAGAAAACAGGTCCCTGAACACAGGTTCACATAACAGCTGGAAATATATTTTCAAGACATTTGGAATCACTTTAGTGCGCTGAATGTAAATACTCATATTCTTAAAAAGATAATGTTTTAAAAAACACAAACTAATATAAGCATCCAAATAAGAACAAATTGCTATCCATATTCACAAAATAAGCTTTGTGGTATTTATAGAAGTCTCTATGCCTTTGATAAACATCAATTACAAAATCAGAAGGAATACCACTGAACTTGTTTGATTAATCCCATATCATATGTCATAGACAACATGCCCAAATTCCAGGAATTAGTCACAGCACAGTGACTCTGGAGTGGGGATTTTGTTCAGGATTCAGATATAGCTAAACTTAGGTCTTAACAGTGTAGATGGCTACAAGAGAATGAGGTGTCACCCTACTCAA
Organism: Zapornia atra; assembly: GCA_013400835.1. Taxonomy (NCBI): domain Eukaryota; kingdom Metazoa; phylum Chordata; class Aves; order Gruiformes; family Rallidae; genus Zapornia; species Zapornia atra. The sequence goes on from VZTU01010833.1 coordinate 3,980, forward strand.
TGGGGAGATCTGTGGCTCAATCAGCAGCCAATTCAGACGCTCAGGTGTAACCTGGGAGGTGCCAGGTGCCTCTCCAGAAGGTCCCTCATTTTATCAAAACCAACTGCCTCACTTGGAACACTCAGGTGCCCTAGATCATCTCGCCCTTGTAAAAGAGTCAGTCCGTAAGTATCTACTCTAGACTCATTTAACTGAATTAACCAAGATCTCATCCCCTTCAGTGGGAGTTTTGGGCACTGAACTAACATAGAAACCTACATTGTCAACACCTATGTGGAGGCCAAGCTGTATCCCACTTCAAGCTGTAACCAGTCCCTGAAGCTGAAGTGTGTTCTTGCTTACACAAACCAGCTTTCCCAAACTGTGGTCATTTGACCTTTGTTAAAGAACTAACAGAATATTTATACAAGCACAGTGCCTCAGACCTACAAGCCATCCCATTTATCTTAGAACCATGGAATCATAGAATCATAGAATGTATTGGATTGGAAGGGACCTTTAAAAGCTATCTATTCCAACCCCCTGCAGTAAGCAGGGACATCTTCACTAGATCAGGTTGCTCAGAGCCCCATCAAGCCTGACCTTGAATATCTCCAGGGATGGGGCCTCCTCTGCCTCTTGGGGCAACTTGTTTCAGTGATCTACCACCTTCATATTGAAGAACTTATTCCTAATATCCAACCTAAATTTCCCATTTTCTAGTTTAAAACCATTAACCCTCATCCTACTGCTACATGCCCTTGTGAACAGTTCTTCCCCAGCTTTCTTATAGGCACCTCTAAGGTCCCACCAGAGCCTTCTCTTCTCCAGGCTGAACAAGCCCAACTCTCTCAGCCTGTCCTCATAGGAGAGGTGCTCCAGCCCTCTGATCATTTTTGTGGCCCTCCTCTGCACACACTGCAAGAGGTCCACATCCTTCTTGTGTTGAGGGCTCCAGAGCTGGACACGGTACTCTAGCTGAGGTCTCACCAGAGCAGAGTAGAGGGGCAGAATCACCTCTCCTGGTCTGCTGGCCACACTTCTTTTGATGCAGCCCAAGATGCATTTGGCCTTCTGGGCTGCAGATGCACATTGGTGGCTCATGCCCAGCTTTTCGTCCACAAGTACTCCCAAGTCCTTCTCCTCAGAACTGCCTTCCAGCACATCATCTCCTAACCTGTATGGATAACAGGGATTGTCCCAACCCATGTGCAGGACCCTGCACTTGGCTTTGTTGAACCTCATGAGGTTCACCTGGGCCCACGTCACCAGCCTGTCCAGATCCCCCTGGATGGCATCCCATCCCTCCGGCAAGTTAACCTCACCACCCAGCTTGTTGTCATCAGCAGGATATTAAACAGCACTGGTCCCAGTACAGACCCTTGAGGAACTCCGCTTGTCAGCATCTTTCATCTGGAGATTGAGGCATTGATCACCACCCTCTGGATGCAGCCATCCAGCCAATTCTTTATCCACTGAACAGCCCACCCATCAAATCCATATCTCTCCAATTTAGAGAGAAGGATGTTGTGGGGGGACTGTGTCAAAAGCCTTGCAGAAACCCAGATAGATGATATCCATAGCTCTTCCCTTGTCCACCAATGCAGTTACTCCATTGTAGAAGAACACTACATTGGTCAGGCGGGACCAAAATCCCCTGACAGAGCAGAATCACCTAGATTAGATCACACAAGAATGTGTCCAGGTGGGTTTTGAATGTCTCCAGAGAAGGAGACTCCACAACACCCCTGGGCATCCTGTTCCAGTGCTCCATCACCCTCACAGTGAAAAAGCTTTTCTTTATGTTCATATGGAACCTCCTCTGCTCCAGCTTGCACCCATTTGTAGATGTTTTCACAGTCCGCTCCTTTTCTCACCTTTACACATTCCTCCTGCTGCATGGCAAGAAAAGGAACTTCTTTCTTCTGCAGCTTCCAAGAAGGGGGTAGCTCATAGCGTAGGTGGAGTTAATATGCAGAATGAAACTTAATGTAACATGACACTTAATGACATGACATTTCTGGAGATATTCAAGACTCATCTGGATGCCTATCTATGTAATATGAGCTAGGGGGCCTGCTTAGGCAGGGGGGGTGGACCCAATGATCTCTTGATGTCCCTTCCAACCCCTACGATTCTGTGATTCTGTGATTCTATGTGACACTGTCTCCTAACTGCTGACACAGGTATTTGTTATTACAATGCAGTAAGAGTTAACCTTGTGCCCTTCTGGACAGTCTTTTAAAAATTCTCTTGTAACAAAGATCTAGATAAGGTGTGGTCAGCTTTACAGTTGTGAGCATCATACACCTAACAAGTGGTTCAAGAGATGTTGCCATGCTAACATAGTGTCACTGGCACAGGGGCGGCTGGAAAGCAAGCACAGAAAGACTGCTCCTTGAGCCTCAGTATTCACCCAGTCCAATCCCATCCAGCTGTAGATCATGGCTCCCATCTCCTGCTATACTGTGCCTAGAGACCTTATTTGGACTAAGGATTTGCTTGTTAGAAGGCTAAGTTTACCTGTAACAAATAGTGCCCGAGATGAGCAGAACTGCACCACCAGCACAAGTGGGAATGGAAGAGTGGAATCAGACGTAGTGGCAGAAATGAGGGGGAATTACTGGTGATTTCTATCCAAACTTTGTGGTCCCTGGAGATAAGTGGTCATATTACTCAGGCCAGAAGGAAAACAGGTGGAAAGAAAGACCACGGACAGATGCTTGCTCTGCAAGAAGAGGCAATGGATTTTGCTCCTCAGGTAAATTTTTTCTAGATTTATGAGCACCAGTGAACAAGAAGGCACTGAAGTACTTCTTCACCCCCAGTGAAACTATAATTCTTATGACAAATGTAACCCGCTCTTTCCTCTAAGAATCAAAAATACCATATTTTGCAAATGGCTCTCAGAGAATGTCAAAGGATGTGAAAAATCACATGCAGCCAGACAGCTCCTGACCGAGTACATGCCTGAGGAGGCCCTAGAATTGAGAGCTACTCAAGGAAGTGATATAAGATGAAAAGCATCTGTTAAATTTACCTGAGATGTCATAATATGAATCATTACAATAACAAAGAAAGATCACCCCTTTGTTTCACCCTTATCTATTCAGGGGGCTGAGCTGTTAGCACAAACATTAGACCTAGGATATCTCTCAGCCTATCACACATTTTAGTAGGATGTCAGAAATCTCCAAGAGCAACAGCATTGCACAGGAGCTGCTGATAGCTCCTCAAATGCATAGATTATTCTATTTTTGATGATATGCATATGTCAATCTCAGAGCAAAATTGAGCCCTTAGGGCAAAATTCTCCTCTCAGATCCACACATCAATGGGAGTTCCCCTCATACAGGAAGAACAGACTATTGGAGTTGAGAGCTGCTGTGTAGGTCAGGACAGAAAATTTTGTCTGTGCTGTTTATTTTTTGAAATGGTAAATTTAAAATATAAATGTAATTTTCTGTCACAACAAAACATTTGAACAAAATCAAATGCTGGCCTACCAGCATAACAGAAAAACATACCACACTCACAAACATAAACAAATATTTAGCTCAGGGGTTTTGGAGTGAAAGGGGAGGTAAAATTATGTCTTCAGAAAAACTGAATATATTCAATTCTTCCTCTACAATGGTGAATCTCTTCAGAATGAAAACGCTCTTTATTATAACAGACTCACTGGGGACAGGGTGCTTAGAAGGATCAGTTTTGTGTAATCCTTCATAGGGTGAGAAATCACATTCCTGGTGCCTTCAGGCCTTTACAGACTGTCTGGGCACATAAGTAAAGAAGAAAAGCCTCATTCCACCATGCTCACCATGAAGCATGTCCAGCATATAAAATGGAATTCCATTTTCAAGAGGGGATGATGAGGAGGAAAGATCACTAACCTAGAGTAGTCAATCAGGAGCTCTAGTGTAACCTTTCCCAGATCTGCACAGTCCAATTTTGTATGTAAATTTTGGGTTAGATATCATAAAATGTACATGTACAAAGAAAGTAGCCAGTCAATAACTTAGCTGTGGAATTCCTGCCAAAGTGCATATCTGAGCCATACCTGTGCTCACTTTCCGCATGTTTCTCTTTGCATGCTCCTTTCATGGTAAAATTAACCCTTCACAGTGGAATGCTACAGAACCTATACCTCCTTTTAATTCCTGGTTCTCTCTAATTGCTAAATTGAAAATTAGTAGCTATTAAAATAATGTTTAAAATATTAAGCTGGTGCATATATTGTATACCAGTCCTCTGTAGGGGTATAAATTTCACCTGAAAATTCCAGGCTGCTGCTGCCGCCAGGTTTTAATGCTGGTGGTCTGATTCAGTGTTCAAAGACTCTCTTTCTCTCTTACTTCTGCTATTTAGTCTCTTTCAACATCTTCTTGCATGAAAATTTCTATACTCATTAGTCACTATTGAGATCATTAGCACGCAGCCTGGGCTCTCTGTAACTACTAAAAACAAAGACATAAAGTGCCTTCTCATGTCTCTTACTTCAGTTTTTGAAGCAGCTGATATTGCAAGAGGGTAAAGAGACTTACAGCTTCAGATAGACATGGTGAAAGCAAAGCAGCAGCCAGGGACAACACCTAAGGCTTTGGAAAGATGACACTATTTTGAATTATTAACAAGAGACAATCTAAATGAGAAACTCCATTAATGTGCCTGTAGGAACCACATGCCCCTAACACAAATGTTTACGAATTAGGTATTTAAGTACTAGTTAAATAAATATTCAGCTATAACCCATTCTGCCTGCAGACATGTAGTTAGAAATCTTTGTTATCCTGCTGTAGACACTATGGATATAAAACGGTAGCAAGGACAGCTATAAAAAGTTTGTCTCCTATTTCCAACTGAGAAACGTCAAACTTTGGTTTTGTTAGTGGCTTTCTGGGAAATATTTCTCTGGCAGTTTTTTTTTTAACCTTAACCTGACTATTTAATTGCAGGAATAATCACTGTTGAGTATCAAAATTAACTTAATACTCATTAGTTCGACTATGGCAGTACTTGTTAACTAGACTTGTAAATTCGTGCAATGAATTATTGAAAAGCCATTATTGAAATAACCTCTTCTTTTCTAACATGTCTGCTTATGTTTCCCAGATGAAATACAGCATGCATCTGTTGCCATAGCTACAGTTACTTTCTGAAATAAACATTACTTCTTCCTCATTCCTATGTCCCCATACAAAAAGCTAAACTATGCCATCCTTTCCAATCATAGGTATTGTAGGTATAACGGTCTTTATAAATAATAATCTTATTAAAGATAAAACCTTATCTTGCCTCAAAATGCAGACATTTAAGTGACATGAAAGATGCCAATTCTCAAAGTTTAGAAACACAACATGGCATGTATATATACAGCCTTTAAAGGAGTGACCTTTCTGGGACTCCTGTCAATGTATAAAACATGAGGAGAAGGAGTTTAACTAACAAGATGAGGGAGATGGGGAAGGGTTTAAATAAAAAGCGTGTTCCCCAAAGTGCAGTGCTTGCACCTCTTGGGTTCTAGTCCTGCAGCCTCTGGAGGCTTGGAAAAGAACCTTCCGTTCCATGACTGGGTGGAATTTGGAGGGATTTTATTTGATTAAATGTGTGGTCCTTTTTAACCTTGTCCTCACAGCATAGAGAGTTTGGGTAATTTTCAAACATCTCATATACAGTTTTTAAAAAATAACACCCAGTTCAAGGAACTTAGGAGACTGTCCTTGAGGGTCAATCTTGTCATGTCCATGCAGCAATCCTGAAGGAAACAGACTGTTGGAAAGAAAACATACTTGTAGAAGTAAGGAGGAAACTACATTTCCAGAGGTTGCTTCTCTGTCAATTATTACACGTGCAAAGCAGGTGAGTCAAGGCCAAAATACAATGACACCGCGGAAAAGAAAACACCAATGTACATACAAGTGAGCAGACAAAGCATCATGCAAGTTCCATCCAGGTCCACTACAAGCTATGGTCAGGGAGACAGATAAAGATATCAACAGATGCTTGTAACTCAGACCCAGTACAAGGGCCAAAAGTGTAGAGGATATAAATTAACAGATGTCTTGCACCTTTGGCGTAATCACAGTGAAGTATACAAGTAGTAATCAGTCCTCATTGTGTTGTAAATGATGTGCAGATACTTTAAACATTTTCTTTTTTTTTTTTTTTTTAAGAACCCTTCCTCAAAGCATAATCAACACAGAGTGAAAGTAGGCCATATCAATCCTCAGGAGCCTGAGTAGACAGACATGCCTTGCAGCATACCTTATGGAACAAAGGACTGGAACTATTTTGGACCCCTTCAGGAAGTAGATCCCAAAGGATGCTTGGAGAGCAGCCTCCTTTATACATTGGAAGGCCTTCAGAGTAATTGTTCTTTATTGACCAACAGAAACATCAAGAGACGTGGTCTTTTATGTAGATAAGTCCTGAGCCACTCAAGGCTTTAAATACTGAAATGAACCCATTCAGTATCACCAGAAAACAAGCAGTCACTGTTTATCACAGAATGGTGGCCACCGGCAAGATACTCCAACATCTGAATGAACATAAGATGTAGCTTTATTTGCAATATATTCTGATATCCTACAATAGTTTGCAGACCCTAGATAGCATTACTCTTCCTTCATGTAAGCATAAAGATGCTTAGATAAAAAAGATATAGCTTGCTAGGCTCTATAAACTTCACAGGGTACAATCCAGGTGGAAGGCTGAGACTGGACTGGTATGTGACCTGGCTGTGGGGTGGTGCATGTTAGTAGTATGGCTGTTACTCATTCAAAATCCAGCTTTGGTCTGGCAGTGAGGGACCTCTGTCACCATTTTTTTTTTAAAACTCTGTGGAAACTTATGCAACCTGATTTTAGCCTGTTCATAGAAAGACCACTATAGATTACAGTTACCAAGCAAGATCAGATGGAGCAAGCATAAAGATAAAAGAAATAAAGAGACACTGAGTAACTAACCAAGCAGGTAAAGCAATTACAACAATCTGCCAGAAACTACTTGGCAAGAAAAGCTGTGCCTTTCTACAACAACAAAAGTCGCAAGATCCAAGGTAAACTGAATGAGGCGAGGCCCAGGAAGAGACATTTACAGCAGTAGGTCTGAGAACCTGATTTTCTAAATTCTTGACATGCATATAGTTTTGATAAAGAGCTAGAATTCAAACATTTAAAGGAGTTAAGTGATCCAAACTCCACAGCTCCTTCGTGAATTCCCCCCTATTCTTGTTCATTGAAATTACTCCAGGTGTCACAACATCATCTCGTGTGTCATATATTCAGGAAGAATATTCATGGAAAAAAAAAAATTCTGAACCCTCCTCAAAGAAAAGGCATTAAACACTATTTAAGGCCTAGACGTGCTCCATTTCCTAACTGAACTACCCAATTCTTTAGCAGCAAGCATGAAAGGACAAACAATTCTAAGGGCCTGATATTGAATCATGTGCCTCTCTAATAAGCAGAAGGGCTCCCATGAGACCTACACCCCTGTTCAGGCCCTGGCTACCAGTCCATGGCAACCCCAAGCAGGACTTTACAAAGCCATAGGAATCTATTTATACCAGCCAATGTATCTCCGCCCATCACTGGCCTACAAAAGCACATGCTTCTGTAACAGTTTAAGTCTGAAACACTAAAGTGCATGAGGCCCAGAAATAAACATTCCCAGAAAATCAGACCCTATTCAAATTCTAGCACATTGCGAAGGGGCTCAATATTTTACCAACACTACAGACTTCCCTTTATAGCAAAGATAGTAACCACAGGATGAGCAGTAGCAATCCCTCTATATTAATAATCGTTGGCACCTCCTGCAAACTTTTTGTCATGATCAATAGTCCTAGGGCTCAGTTACATAGAAAAGTCAGGTCATCCACAAATATCCATATACATGTTCAGAGTCCTCGGCAAACATGATATAAATTAAATTAGCCTTTGAAGAACGACCTCATTTGTCAACCAGTGATAAAACATTCATTCATCTCACCCACTAATGCCAGGTTAGAGCTTGTGCATTTCTTAATGAAATTACTTTGGATTTGGCCAGCTTCTTCATTTCCTGGCTGTTCCCCTTGCACTGAGCAAGCTTTGTTTCAGTTGCAGTCCAGACCTTTCCGTGTTCTGAACAATTACATATCCAGCAGCACCAGCACTAGATCATAAGTGATGATGGAGAACACTTCACATGTGGGGCACACTGGAATGTATCTGGATGGGATGAATACAATGGGACTGAGAATGTTTTTCCAAAGTCAGAATATCATTTGGCCTAAGGTACATGCAGTCTGTTTGCCACAGTTTATATCTGCAAGCCTTTCACATCCTTCACCATTAAGCAGAGACTCACACTGCACTGAAAGCTTATGTGAGCTGATAACCTACCTCTTACTGATCTCTAACCAGAAGAGGCCCTAAACCCTTTTCCTTCAACCATCCTTCATATCAGAGGGCTCCAATGCCCGTATGATAATCTCCTGTATGCTTTGTAAATTCTACATACCTTCAGATGGGTAATTTGCTCTGGTTTTATCTAAGCTCAGGACACCATAATCCTCATTCTCTTCCTATTAGCATAGGCCCTTGGGTGGATCAAGTGATCTCTAGGCTTCAGCAGAGAGTCCAAGTGTCCCAGTCCTAGTGTTTATACAGTGTATGCAATCTGGCTTTTTATTTTTAATTTGAAAAGAAAGGATAACTATAGACTATTGCGTATGCAAATGTTGAAGGAAAAGATTCTTAAAGCTGAAAAAACCTAAGTGTTCATTAATTCATTAAACACCCAAAAGTCAGGAAGTGCCATTACTGGCATTTACTGTGCAATCGAATTCTACTCCCATGTGTATACACATGATGATACATTCCTTAATTATACCATAAGTCTTTTTTTTTTTTCCACAGGACCCCAGCTTTATTCAGTGCACAGTGTTCAGTGAATACAGCAGCTGCTCAATATTTCTCTTTATTTTCATGCTTTATTTACTGCACATCCTCTGAACATTGCATTGAATACAGAGTTACTTGTTGCCTCATGGGTTTTGTGATGATGCTTGCAAATCTAGTATATCGGTGTACTATAAAGATTAATGAATTTATGGTCACAGTCCCCCTAGATTGAATGTGTCATCCCTACATACACATTAGGAGAGAGTCATTAAGCCCATTTTATAGGCTGAAGCAGAAAGACACAATGACCTGCCTAATGTAAGACAAGTTAAAGGTATATTGCATGAATCTACATGCCTATGCAATGCTGCCCACTTCCTCAAAGTCCCAAACCTGCATAGCTTGTGTTAACTAAAGCTGTGACAGTCCACACCAAGTATTTCTGTGCATCAGACTCCCGGTCTTGTGACTTTAACTCGCAGAAAACAGAAAGCACACGTTCAGTGATATCCTGGAAATGTCTTACCACCTCCAATATATCAGCTTGAAAGCCTATAGCAGGGTGGACCTACTTCTCCTACATGATCATTAACCGTGCTAACGATGATGCCAAACTTAGACTTTTTTGGTAGTGTTTTCACTCATTGCCTACATACAGACACCTACTGGTATCTCATGCAAATGAAGAATACTCCTAGATCATGGCTTCATTCTCTTCACAGACCCAATTCATTCCTTGAGCATGCTACCTCACGCAGCAACTGAGACAGAGGTCCTGTGGTAAGAATGTACATGGTAACATAAGGTGGAACCATATGACATTGCTTCAATAAAGACCCCAAGGTTATCTATGAGGCAATTTGAATTCTGTCAACTTTTGATGTATTTTTTTATTAATGTTTAAATGCATACGTACATCTATATCCCTCCTCTCAAGTGGTCTTTTTGTAACCAGGAATAGATGAAAATTGGAAACTTCATGAAACCTAGGAACTTCGCTGTGCAAAGCTGATATATTTAGAAAATATTCAAATATTGTATTGAGCCCCACCTAGGGAAATATTTTTTCCCCCCAAGAATCTGTAGAAAAACAATTTGCACTTCATTTGACTATAACATCTGAAAACACATCAGGAAAACCTGTTAGAACAGAAGTTCTAACAGGTCATTTGCCTGCTATGCCATCAGGGTGACATCAGCTACAGTCAACTCATTCCCAGGAGATCCACGCCTAGCACGTTCTGCTCGTACTTCTCCAGGACGAAGAGCTCTAATGTTTCGGTTACGCCATCTATTCAGACGAAGAATCCAGGAAAAGCCATACTGTAGAGTCCTGTGTGAATCTACTAGACATGGAGTCATGGTGTAAAAGGGAATCTCCTCTGACAAAGAAAACAAAGTGGTGGAACTCCTGTCATTTGTGCAGCGGAAGACAAGAAGAGAGTATGTGAAAGATACCTGCCATGGGATTTGACACGACTGTCCAAAGAGAGATGTCTACAGAGAAGGTGGCTACATCTGAGTTAGTCTGTTTCTTAGGCACACCCTTAGTACTGTGACTGGAGGTCTATTTGCTAAAATTGTCTGCTTGCTTACACTTGGCAAATTCCGATGTAGATGTCTGAATTGTAAACATCTGAAGGTAAGCAAGATGAAACAGACGCCTAGTTTCTGTAACTCAATCAGGCTAAACAGGGAGCAAGCCTCCCAGCCACAGAGATCTGCCAGATGCCAGGCACACACAAAAGCAGAACATGAGACTCATGGAGAAATTCAGTGTATGGAACTAGATGACCTGCAGCCCTCGGGCTTCAGTAGAGTTTGAGAAGCAGCCAAGAGTCCTGTGTTAACGTTTTGGAACTAAGTGCTTAAATCCCTCTGAAGTCTAACTTTAGAGTGAGGTATTAAGACACTTTCTTGGATCCAGTTTTCTTACCCTGTATTTTTATAGCCTCTTGGTAGCAATTATAAACCAGCAATTAAATGTAAGAGTAGGATCATTACCTTTGATCATATTGATAATCAAGTCTGAGCATTTGATTCGGGGAAATGAAATTACATACATTTCCTTTTGTTCTGTTGTCCAATCTCCAGTCACTTACATGTGGTCCTTGAACATAGATCTGCCTTTCTGTGGTTGCTCCTGCAGACTTAAGTATACAGATTCCTCTTTAACTTTAACTGGAGTTTTGGATAGGCAAGCAATACAGAACTGAACCACACATAGTGGTAAAATTTCCACAGTTCGCAGGTATTCATGCCAGCAGATAATCAGTCTTGTTTGCTGTGTAGGTCCTCACAGTTTTCAGATGTTTGCAGCCTACAAAATAATAGTCTGAGAGAGAAGCTACTCAAGAAGTAAAATTTTACTGACAGTTCATAAGGAATTTATTATGTTAGTGTGAGGGTGACAGAGCAGTGGAATAGGCTGTCCAGGGAGCTGGTGGAGTCTCCTTCTCTGAAGATACTCAAGACCAGTCTGGACGCCTATCTGTGCAATATGAGCTAGGGATCCTGCTTTGGCAGGGGGGTTGGACCCAATGATCTCTCGAGGTCCCTTCCAACCCCTACAATTCTGTGATTCTGTGTTTATTCTTATCCAATTCAAGTCAGATCCCTACAAAGAGAATTAGTAGCCAAAAAAGCTGATGGCAATAGGGTCAAAGTATAATTTTTTTTTAATTAAAAATCAATTTTCATGCAAAAAAGAAGAAAAATATACTCAAAGACAAGAGAGAGTAAACCTCTTTCAGAACTTGTCAGCGATTTCGGAAAGTAATAGACCAAGTATCCATGGGAAAACCATGCTGATTAATAAAAATGAAGAGGGGGAAAAAAACCTCTCTTCCTAACAACCAAATGGCCAAAAGATCCTATCGCTCTTCTAAAAATCTCAACTGAGTATGAACAAAGAATAAGAGTGTTAAAACATATGTATTTATAGAGCGGTATTAGACAGTCTTCTGGTGAAACTAAACTTTCAGCATCCGCTGTTATCACTTTATATTTTTTCTGATTGCTCTTAAACTACGTGCTACCGACAACCATTCACTGCCCACACACCTTTAAGATACAGAAAGAAAGGATTAATTTTCCTATGATAGCTTGACCCTTGCATAGCTAATGACAGGAAAAAACAGATAGCAGTTTGTGGCGTTGGCTTAGAGATGATGTGGGAATATTGTACTAACTCCTTGCCAGCTATGCTCCAGGTCAGAGCTCCAACAGATGCAAATACTTGCAGAAAACACAAGGTTAGAAAAGCTGCTACGTACAGGTTCTGACTTCAACTCACACAGCCTGCTGCAGACAAGAATGAATAAAGACATGCCAGGAGGATTTGGGGGAAGGGCTAGAATTACTCCTCTTGAAGTTTAAATGCAACGTATGTGTCAGAAAAATTTGCTTTCAAACAGGACAAGTCTAACCTAACCCTTGTGACCAGTTCACAAGTTTAGAACCTGATTCACAGACTGTAACGTAGCAGAGAGGTTTCCACTAGCCCAGTTTGCTTTGCCACTGTTGATCAAACTACTCAGCACGTGGGAACAAGAGGATTCCTTGGGTATCCTTTGTAACATCAGAATGCCAGGTTAAAACTAGAAAGAATAAAACTATAGGAGAGAATGACATCTAGCATACTGACAAGCAGGAACATGGAAAAATTCCTTAATCACCTGGAAAATAAGAGCCTGATAAAGTGCCACTCCTACTCATCTGAACAGACAAGAGTTCGGAGCCATCAAACGCATTCCCTAGATGGTTCCACTGTGAAGACTTCTTTAGTCCTCCTGACACTAAGGAAAACTTAGCAATCCTTTAAAAACAATAAAAATAGGATACCAAAGAAAACAAAACAAAAAAAAATCATACTGGAAGATGGGATGTAAAAGTAGCTTCTGATTAGTCATCATTAAGCTGTAACTTCCTTTGTAAAACTTACGCAGAAGCCAGTGAGAGATCCACAAGTAGAAAGACTACAAAGTTAAGATGCATTGCATCCATTCCTTGCAAGGAGAAACCAAGTTGCTTAAAAAAGAAAACACATCAAACACAGAGGAAAGAGCTCTGTTTTAACGGGAGGAGTGGAATGCCTTATTGTTTATAGTCCCTTTGGTAGCAGTTATTTTGGGCATCCGTTAACACATGATTACAAATATTTATAAGTTTATTCATATCTCACTTTTACAAGATGTACATTCATATCATGTGATTCAACATAATACACTCTGAAACTGGAACTCAACATGTCTGGTGAATTCATGTAGGAGCATGCTGGCATAACCGAAACCTAAAAAAAAAAAAGTTGTTTGCTCATTTGTTTTTCTTTTCCACAATAACAAAGGGGTACAAACTTTTAAGATGAGTTTGGTTTTGGAGATTTGTTTTTTCTTCTTCTTCTTCATTTTAGCAATCCCTGAAATGTCTGTAAACTCAGACACACTATGCATACATAACTCAAATGATGCAATGGTACTGCAAATCATACTGGCTGCTCATAGTTTTGCAAAAGCAACAGGTTTAAAAAATATAAAAATAAATGCAAAGCATTGTCAAATTTACACTCAACATAATTAAAATAATACACATTTAGAAATTTTCAAACAAAAAAATAAATAAAACATCCACATACATTAATACAAAGAAACAGAGATATTTGCCTGTCTTTGATGTAATTAATACATACCATAAGCCTAGATTCATGAAAGTATTGCCTTTCAATAAATATCTTCCGCTTCAAAATCTGATATTTTCTACATTCTTCAACTGATTTTAGTTAAATATCAATTTTCAATATAAGGTGTACGAACTGTGTCAAGTTGCAACTATTTATTTGAAATCAGCAAGTTTCTAGGCTGATCTACTAAAATTAGGCACCAACAGTTAGCATCAAATATGTCTAACAGACAAAATTTGAGGGATATCTGGTATCGCACCCCTTTTGAAGAATGCCTCAAACACCGAAGCCTGTGGCCTTGGCTAGAAAGGCCAACAAACAAAAGTAACCAATGTATTAGCCACTGGGTTACATTGATGAAACCCGTGTTGCACCTTTTAAAGATGTGGCTTGGAAATGTATGAGTCGTGAAGCAGAAGGCTTTGTTCTTCTCTTGGGGAAAGGAGATCACACTCTGTAGCTCACAGCATTTCTTTTTTGTTCGTTTCCAAGCAATACCAGACCTTCTCAGGCCCTACCACATCCTACTACAACCAGTAGAGATTTTTCCAGTGACTGAATGAGAAGCCCTTGCCACGTTAGCCACAGCTGTCTGGAAATTTGTTAGCCATGGGAATTCTCTCATATCAGGGAAAGAAAACAGCGTACTGGGGTCAGTAGGTTGCTTACAGATGAGGAGTGGGGCACTCTGACCATCCTTTTTAAACAGGAATGCAACAAATATCCAACCATGTTGGTTGTGTGCATTTTATAAGTTGAGTACAATTAGCAATTACAAGGACATCACCTGGATCATTAGATATTATAAAAATAAACACATTTCTAAGAAAGGTGTGTAATCTATTTTTTCCATACTTTGAACGTTTTCCTCAAACTGAAGGGGGGAAAAGCCTGCCACCTCCAAAGCAATAATGTCTCCAAAACCTAAAATTATCTGCTTCAAAAAAAGAAACAACCTATTTTGCCTAACACATTTAAAAGAACAGAAAACATGCATATTTCTTGTCACAAAAAAAAAAAGAATTCATAACTTGGGTTTGCCTTAGGATTCTGGTTTTCCACAGGACTATTGTATGCAAGTCAACAGTCCCAACATGTCAATGTTATGTCAATTTCAAATCATGTCTTATTATTATTTTATAGGCAAACATAGGACTAAAAGACATAGCAGATAAAGCATGCAAAGAATTGACATCACCACACTTGGTCTGTGTGAAAAATTTATAGTAAGGGAAGTTGGAAATCGAGGTTTTCTAGCAATTTGTGCATGCTGTTGGGAACTCAGATTTTCGGTTCTCACCTTAGGACTAGCCACAACTCAGCCCCACTGAGAAGAAACCAAACTCCCACTGACGTGTGGAGTCAGAGGAGTGGGTAGTGACTGTGTTCTGTGGAAATAACTCACAGACATGTTCTGTCACTCCGAATCAGGTTCTGTGCTCCCTTTAGGACTTTTGCTGAAGTCAGGTGCAGAGTTTAAATTTCTTGGAGTGCGGCCTCTGCTACTTGCAGTTTTGAAAGGTGTCTAGCACCACAGAGCTCATGTCAGATTATGATCTGAGGGTTGCTGCTATATGACAAAACCAAAAGCAATATGGTGCCGACAGTGGGTCGTGGGGCCTAGCCCTTGATTTATATGCCTTAATTTCTACAAAAATGGGGATAATAATTCTTACCTACTTCATAATGGTTGAGGATTAAATAATAAACATTTATACAGTGCTTTGCAAATAAACATTATATAAGTGCTAAGTATTATGATATTAACCAAAAATGTCACTACATCTATATGACCCTACTAAGCAAAAAAAGTTCCAGTATTATTTTTTTCACACATTTCCAAGTCAATAAAAATGAACCATGGAGTCAGCTTGCTATTTTGATACAAACGGATGACGTATTTCAGGTTATTTGGCAGTTAAAAAAAAAAAAAAGCAGATACTATTTTTCTATTTTTTTTCCATTATAAAGGGGCCCATGTAATGCATAAAGCCTTTTTTTGTAGACTTGTTTATAAACAGCATTATTCATTTGGCATTCATTCAAGTTATTTTTTAAACACCAGACCAAACTTTTGAGGAAGGTTCTTTAGCAATCCACATACATTAAAAGAAGGCCTCTTCTGAGGGAATTCTGCCAGACAGCCGCTGATCTGTTGATACTGGAAATCTCACACTTCTCAAGTGAAAGATTAGACAAAGATCAGGCTGAATGATGGTGGACAACAAATGAGGCTTGGCATGCCTGAGAATCTAAAACAATTACAATACTTTTAAACTCTATTAAGCACCTCAGGACGTTGACTGTCTTATCTTCAACCTCCAATATCCTCAAGAAGAATAATAAAAGAAATGGGGGAAAAAAATAAAAAAGACCACACATTAACAGAGACGGAGTAGATGCTTTGGTCCAGATTCTCAACCTGTATGGATCACTGGAGGTCCACATGGTGAATGGAACCACAGTGACTTACACTTAGTAAAAAGTATGGTCCAGTACGTGGTAACCCAGGTAGGACTCCTCGCTTCTTCCCAATGATGTAAGACTGACAAGAAGAGGAGGCCATCTGCATATATCATCCAAAAGAAGGCAAAGGTTTTGTACCACCACTGATGCAGTTGGCCCGTAGGAGAAATAAGCAAAGCAGAACCAGTTTCAGCTACAGCCCTTGCGTAGGACTCCATTTCCTTTCATGCTAAATGAAATGCAAGAGCAGCATCGAGCACTTTGGTAGATTCACAGCTACACCCTGCCCCTTTCCCCAGGCTGATCTATGGTTCCTCCTTCAAAACAGGCTAAGCTGATAAATCTTGCCACCTTCTTCCTTTCTGCGGTAGAGGGCAAGACTGTCCTTGAGACATCCATTGAAAGCAATCAGAAGAAACAGTAAGAATTTTTCCTTCTAGAAAGACGTATGCTACACTGCCAGCCTTCTTGCAACTTAACAGGGACCTGTATTCATGTTACCGCTATTTTTTGAGCACAGGACAGAAGCTACGTGTAGCAAGGAATCTGAGAGAAATCTACAAGCGTTTTTGCTGTGCTGGTGCCTAGTAAAACAGCAAAGGTGGAAAATTTATTCCTTCCAATACGAGGTGGGTGCAAACCATACGTGCATGCTGTAACACTCTTAAGTTTGGTAGCACTTCACAGCCTGACTCGGAAGGTGTCTGAGAAAATTCAGCTCCCGAACCTACGGCTTCAACTGAGCTTGTTCTGTGGAATTGAGAGTTAAAATCACTCCTTTGTGAAAGTCCAGCACAGGACTGAAAAAGAAAAATCACATAAGCCTCTCTTAAACTCACAAAAGAGGACTTGAAAGAGCAATAATCACACCACAGGTAACAAGCAGTCCCCGTTCAACCAAAAGCTCTATGCCTTCGGTCTCCAGCACCATGTTTCAAATTGATCTGCAATGGCTGTGGGTATCCAGTACAACAAGGTTACTTGTTACAGCCTAAAGCACCTCTGTAGTAATGTTTATTATTTTTCAGATCTGCATGTTAGAAATGCTGGAAACGCTCCAAGCATTTCTTATTTTAGCCAGAAATTCATACATCATCACGAATAACAGTTTACTTTCTAGGTAATGTTTTGTTTCAACGAGAATTGTTAACAGCCTGAGATTTGTCATATTTCTCAGCAACAAGTAACACTATCTTATTACTTCGGCCTTGCTCTTAAAAGGTACTGGGCTTTCACAGAGACACAGAAAAGGCAGGTAGCATTCATCAGCTCTAGTGAATCAAAAATAGAACTACTTCTCATGTAATAAATAGAAGGGAAATGGTGCAACATTGACATTCCAGAAATTTCACTTGCTAGAAAATATCAAAACTTGAAGGAGAAACAAAAAAGAAGATAAGTGTTTAAAATCTACAGCGTGATTTCTTTTTTTTTTTTTTTGCCCTACAGTAATATTTGGATTTGATAAATAACAGCAAAAGCCAAAAGTAGCAATGGATTGCTAAACAAGACTTAAAAACCAGGCTTAGTAATGGTACTATTGAGAGGATTACCTTCCATCACACAGGCCTTGATAACAAAGGCAACAAATAACTATCTTGTGAGATGCAGACAAGACCAATATTTGTACCTTCCTCTCTCCTCCCCACCAAAATTTAAAAAAAAAAAAAGAAAAATTTACTAGCATAAAAAGTTAAGGGCGGGGGGGGGAGGGAGCAGTAAACCCAAAACCTTTGATAATACAATTCAAAGGATTTCCCTACTCCCCGTCCTTTCCGGATTTACACCAGTTGCTTTGCTTAAGCATTAGCTTAAGACCTGGTGTCTAAATCACTGGTAAAAAACAAAATGGCCAAATATTGAACTTGTCCACCTCTACAAAACATTTCTGTTTCTTGGGGTTTTTTGTGTTTGTTTGCTAGGTTTTGTTTTGGTTTGTACTTAAAATGACTGTTGTGAAAGTGTCGTACAGACTTTTCAGTTTCCTTCCCAGAAATATGGCACATTAACTCAACTAGAAATCATGGCATCTACCTTTTCCCATATGTGATACATATAACTTTACCCATTCATAGAAGACTCGGACTGTCATTTTGGCAAGGAGCTGCAATGCACCAGTCTGAGCATAAAGGACTTAAGTTATGGTTCTTGCAGAATCGGTTATTAACAGAATAAGTACGGCTATTTTTTTTAATCTATAATATTTACAGTATTGCACTTTACTGCACTTAATTGCATTTCACTAAAATTAATGCTGCATCAGTATTATGCCTTAAAACCATATGTCCATCTTTGTTGTATAAGTCATTCTTTCTACGTCATGTAAAACAGCGAGATTTTGATTCAAAGATCCAGACATTTGGGGGGAAAAAAAAAATCAGGAAAAAAATTTTTTGACCTGTTTCTATGGCACAACGCATCTCATTGAGTTCAGGTGGTTCTGGCAAAACAGGTGCATTTCTTATTGTTCCCATCTTTCAAGTTATCGCTAAAGATTAGTAAATTCTAGTCTCTCTCTTGTTCTCCTTTCGAAGGACATAGCCATTTGAGATGCACATTTTTTTGTTATTGCTGCTTTTTTTCTCTTTTTTTTTCTTTTTTCTTTTTACGAAAGAAAAAGGGGAAACAAAAAAAAACCAAAACAAAACTGCCTTGCCTCAGATCTGAAATTCCACATTAAATTCAAACCAGTTCTGCAGCAGCAGCTCCTCAGTGATGGAAGAGATTCATGGCAGTGAAATAATACTGTTGGCAACAAAGAAATGTCATCTTTAATGGAGACCAGCCCCAAGGATTTATTATTTATTATTATTACTATTTGCTTTTGTTTAGTTTCGTTCTAATATATTTCTGATCTTCAAAACGCGTTTAGTTAGACACATGCACAAGGTAGCAGAACTGACAGCAGCAGGTGACGTTATGCTGGAGCGATCACTTTTTGCCAGGGTCAAAAAAATCCAAAGCGTCCCCAATGTTCACAGATTAACATAATTTAGAGATCCATTCTTGGGGTTTTTTTTTTCTTGGTTTTTTTTTTTTGTGGTGTGTTTTTTGTCTTTTTTGTGGGGTTTTTGTGGGGTTGGGTTTTTTTTTTACTCTCCTCTCTCTCTCTCCTTCCCTCCCACCTACTTTATCCTGCGCGGAGTCTCTCGTGGGTGCGTGTGAGTGAGTGTGTGTGTGTATGCGTGTGCCCGAGGCGGGGGCCAGGCGCTGTCACCCCGCGGCGGGCGGAGAGTCCCCACTGTGCCCACACACGGGCACCAACGGCCGCCGGGGATCTCCCTCTTCTCCCGGCTTCCCCCTACCACCACTCCTCGCCGGCCGCCAAGTCTCTGGGGAGCGAGAGGGCGAGGAAAAGCGGCGGGGAGCGGCTGCCGCCGAGCGCTCGCAGACCTTGGGGAAAGGGGAAAGAAATCATAAAAAATAATAATAATTAAAAAAGCAAAACCAAAAATACCCTCACGCACAAAGCCAAGAACGGGAGAAGGCAGAGGGGCTGCCCGGAGCTCCCGCTGTTCGCCCTGCGCTCGGGGAGGAAGAGTATAG
>VZTU01010834.1:0-10423 GCA_013400835.1 Zapornia atra
TAGTGTGGATAGTAGGTCTGGGGGGTCGGTGATTGTGCCCCTGGACTTGGCAGTGGTGAGGCCACACCTCAACTACTGGGTCCAGTTCTGGGCTCCTCTCAGGAGGTCTTATACCTGCCTTCCATTACCTGAAGGGGCCTACAAGAAAGCTGGGGAGGGACTTTTTAGATGGGTCTGGAGCAAGAGGATGAGAGAGAATGGTTTTAAATTGGAATGTGGTAGATTTAGATTAGATATTACGAAGAAATTCTTTGCTGTGAGGGTGGTGAAGCCCTGGCACAGGGTGCCCAGGGGGGCGGTGGCTGCTCCCTCCATGGAGGTGTTCAATGCCTGGTTGGATGGGGCCTTAAGCCGCCTGGTTTAGTGGGAGGTGTCCCTGCCCATGGCAGGGGGGTTGGAACTTGATGGTCTTTAAGGTCCTTTCCTACCCAAAGCATTCTATGATTCCATGAAAAGCTGAAAAAGAACTTGGAAGAAAATTAAAGCTTCTCCAAGGGAAAAACATAGAAAAAAAACCCAAAAAGATTCTTCCCTCTCAAAATCCCTAAACTTTGCAATTAGTTGAATAAAAGTCTGAAATTAAAAACTCATATGAGGGAGGAAAAGTAAATGCTAGAGAAGTGAAATGCTTATCATTGGTAAGAGGGAACATTGGTATTTTTCTTAGGAGGAATGAGGACTGACTGGAGAAGGATTGCAATCCTAATGAAACATACAGTCTTGTCTTCCCTGGAGGATAAATTTCCTAGGTAGGGAGATGTGAAAAGGAGTTGTTCCCCGAACAAATAAATTTATTGCTAAGAAGCACTGCCACTTGTCTCCATCTACTTCAAGAAAGATTGGCCTCTCAAAAGAAATTCTTGGTTTGAACTAAAGAGATTTCTCTGCCATTTAAAGAAAGTGGTTAAACATAAGTAAAGTGGTTAAAGGAAATATTATCAAAATAGTGACTCCTATTTTTCACTTCATTAAAAACTTTTATGTATTTTTTTTTACGTCAAAACTTAAATGCAAAAGAGTATTGTTTCAGGAAGTAGACCATGGTAATAATATTTAGATTTTAAATTAAAAAAGAAGAAAAAAAAAAAAAGGTTAATTATGGTCATTAGAAAAGGCATACATTGCAAAAGTGCAGGTTTTCTTAATTACTTTTCTTCCAGGGGCAGTTGCAGAATGATCCTGAGCTAAACAAAATATGAGCTTTCTCTCCCATTCCTAATAACACACCCTTTCTCCTATCCTACAAGCCCTTCAGTTAATTATCTTTGAGAAAACCTCAATTAAGGCTTTTACTTTTTTTTTTTTGTACTTTGGCTTCCTCAAGGAAGTGAGTTCTAGCTAAATAATACATAAACAAAACCTCCTTTATCAGAAACTGAAACCCACAGATGATGTACACAAAATTCTTTAAATTTTTAGCCTTGGTTTCTTTGACTGAGATAAATGTTACAAATCACAGAACAAAAATAAATAAATAAATAAACAAATCCCACTTATCTTCACTAGCCAATAATTATACTTAAAAACCTTTCAAGTGCAATGAGAAATGAAGTGAAGTGAGAAATATTTTGATCTGGATGGAGTTTAAATTAAAAAAAAAACTTAAAAAAGCAATGGCACATTAAGAATGTTTCATCTTCTACCACAGCTTAATGACAACATTTAAATGACAAAACTAGGTGAACTCCGTTGCCATAACAAGCTTTAGAAGCTGGAACAGACCTGAGATTGCAAGATTAGGTTATTTCTGAAGCAGTGTCCTGACAAGGAAACATTTTGAACTCAATTTATTTCTCACCTAGAACAGGCTTTTAAAACGATACCGATGTAATATGACTGCTGCCTACAAGGATCTGCAGCCTTTTTCTCAGAGAAACCATAACTGCCCAAAAACTTGAAAGGCTACAAAACTTAAATTGCACATACTAAATGATCAAAAATACCTTGTCATAATTGTGTGGCAGGTTAAGAACAACAGTTCTGAATTTTGTTTTATAGACCACTCTTTGCAGCAATTAATGTCGAGGCATTGTATAAGCCAGGTCACAAGGCTCGGTGGGGGACTGAGTAAGGGAAGGCATCTTTGTTTTAAACCAGAAGTGATTTCATTCACTCACCCAAGCAATGTCTTGCTACAGTACTCAACAGCACCGAAGTGTGGTGCTGAGTGATTCGGCCAGGGTTAGCCACAGGTTCACAGGGGGTTGGTTATATTGAGTCATCATCCCATCTCCTACCCTCTCCTTCAGCTGGTAACTATGTGTGGGTTTCTGGATGTATCTTTTTGTATGACGTAGGACCCCATAGTGACTCTGATCTGTCCTTTGTTTCAGTCAGAGATTTAACCTCTCATTTCATGCTGCTCTTTCTCCTGCAACTCTTCATTCATATGAACCTTAACGTCTATTCCAAATGTCTATGCAAGGGCAACTACACTGATGATTTGCATTGAAAAATTACAGGAAGCATGTAACATTGTATAACATTATTTAGTGGTGTTTAGCAGCAAAAAAGAAACCAGTCTTTGACAGGTTTTCATTCTACCTAACTTAAAACATCTTATTTGTTCCATTAGACTGCTAAGGTTCTTTGTACAGGAAAAGGAAAAAGATGCCTGTATGTACCAATTACCTTGTTCAGGATTGTAAGCATTATACATCTGTATTATATGTATATATGTTCATAAATATTAATAAATACCTTTATATACACATCAAAATGCTATATATAAAAAATCAAGTTCTGATTAATTATTTCTAAGAGAGAACCTACTCTGGCATATTCCATTCAAACCAGATCAATTATTCATATATGTGTATATGCATATAAATAAATATATGTATATGTATATATGATAGTTAACTTGAAAATGGCACAGCTGTGACATTGCAGCCAGTGGAGATATAACTGGCAATAACACCAACAGTTCTGCCAACTAATAAATAACCACTATTTTATATTCTGTATTGTCGACTGTAAGATGCTATACAGACAAGGGGCAAAGGCAATCTAAAATGAAATGCCAAAGCAGCATCTCCTTGGATAAAGAATGTTGTAGAGGTGACCAAGCAGTAACGAAAGCAAAAAAAGTATCAGAAATTTTATTCAAGGGTGCTGATTCAAGAGAATTTTATGATTCAAGTCACAACTGTTAGAAGTGATTCAATTGCTTGGTGGAGATGTCTGATTTCAAAGGCAGTAGTATGCACAGCAGGTCAGCTCT
Source organism: Zapornia atra (assembly GCA_013400835.1). Taxonomy (NCBI): domain Eukaryota; kingdom Metazoa; phylum Chordata; class Aves; order Gruiformes; family Rallidae; genus Zapornia; species Zapornia atra. The sequence continues at coordinate 3,224 of VZTU01010834.1, forward strand.
CACAAAGTGTATGTCCCTGCTATGAGATATTAGCCCAGTTTCATGACATGTTTAACAGCATTCTCAGCCCCTGTTTTCCAGTGAAGTCCTGCAGGAGTTTATCCCCGTGGCAGGAAGGTGGTTCCCAGTCTGTACTGGTTGTCTTGAGTTCTACAGGTACCTCTGAGAAAACCAAATTTCTTGCTTTGCTTTCACTTGCCTTCCCCCAGTTATTGCCTCAAATTTCTATCCTAAAAATCCCCAGAGACCTCCAGCACTACTCTGAGACTGGCATTGTGGTGGTGCTGAGCATCCTCGGGGCCCAGCTCACACCGTCCTCACATCAGGTGCTTAGGAGGGAAAGGTTGGACATCTGCAGATACAGGTAAAATCCACTCTAAGGCTTCATGGCACCCAGAAACAGTGTGAAATGCCAGGCTCCACAGTCAGGATCGGTTTTGTCATCTCCTAATTTCTGTTATGATCTTTGGAAAATAATCTTTTAAGAGAGCTTTTGGTTTGGTTGGTTGGTCCTCTCTAAGTGTGTAATTGAATTCAGAGTGAAGTGCTGATGATCGTCTTTGAATTTGTCCCATTAGAAATTTTAGAGCTAATTCAGGTTCAGACTCAACATCAGAAAAGTTTTTTACTGGGACAGTGGTCAGACCCTGGAGCTTACTTCCTCATGAGGTGGTTGATGCCCCAAGCCTATTGGTGTTTGAGGCATTTGGACATTACCCTTAATGGTCTAAGTTTTAGAGGTCAGGCCTTTGAAGAGGTCAGGCAGTTGGGCTAGAAGATCATTTGAGCACTGTCAGTTCCTTCCAAGCAAATGCTACTATTGTATTCTACATTCTGTATCTTGTGATGATGAAGTTGTCTGTACGGTGATCAGTTACAGACAGTGACACAACATGAACACAAATACAATGAGTTCAAACACAAACAATTCCCTACTTGCTCATAATACTAAGAGCCTGAGAGGAGACATATTTTTGTCTGAAGATTGAGAAGGTTAGTGACAACTTGCAATCACCATTTGCATGTGTTTTTATTTTAAACTTTGAAATTCAAGATGTTGCAACTGAGTATATTTTGACTTAGGATTTTTTGAAATATAAAAGTATGACACAGTTTATAGTTCGAGCCTACTGAGAGAAAGTAGATCAAACTGTAAGTTTTGTTACTTCTTCCGAGTCAACCTGAGAAGACAGCATGAGAGAAATTTGATCATTTGTGTGCTGATCAAGTAGCAACAGCAGTGAAGTTAGCTACCCGTGAATTAACTGTCCAAACATATCAATATCCCACAAAATAAACACCATGTTTCAATTCCCAGATTTCATCAATACAGTAGAATGGATTGAGGCACAAAAGTGATAATGAAAAATTATTTGTAAACAATGGTAGGGTGTTGTGTGAAATGCATTAACGTAAGAAGTCCCAGACATTAGCAAAGCATTGCAAAATATTCTGGGACCTTTAATGTTCCTGGAGCTACAACAAAACAATTTTTTAAATGCTGGAGTGTCATAATATAAGTCAGCAATGAAAAAAAATATTCTGTTTTCAGCATGAAATCAACAAAATAGGGAATAATTGAAAGCTGTACAATTATATTGTAAAAAAATCTTGAGACTATCGATAGTTTTCTGTAGGAATAACATTGCTTTAGTCAGAAGATAAATATGCACGCATTTCAAGAACTCTGGAGTTCATTCATACTGGAAATTAGTACATTGATCATGTCCTGAGATTTTTCTATCCATTTTCTCCTTTCCACAAATACTTGCTGTAGGCAGTCCTGAATTCTGAAGGAAGTAAATGCTTTTTCTATAGCAATTCAATATTTTCTAGTCATACTCACCTTGCAAAGTTCAAAACAGCCTCCAGGGCACCTCGAAACATAAAGCTGTAGGGCTGTGTATTTGTAGGGTTATATACACAAACACATATGTTCTTATGTGTGCTCGTGCTGGAATGTAGAATGTTTAAAAATGGAATTGCAATAGAGCTCTAAACCAATGGGGAAAAAAAAAAACCAAACAACTTTTGGTACATTAAATAAAAGCTGCTATGAAAAAAAAAACCCCAAAAATATATGATTGATTTTCCTTTCAGTTCTTTGCTTGCAATTGGCTGGGAATAAAGTACATGACCCAACAAAGACACCATCAAAATGTTGACAGGTAATTAGCTAACCCCAGAGCTGCAGATGCCCCAGAAAGTGCTGATTAGGTGTTTGCTCCACAAAAAAAAAAAATTAATTACACCTAAAATGGCTGCATGAAACATTAAGTTAGCAGTAGAAAACCATTGCTACATTGTGAGAGAGCAAAGGCATGAAAGGAAGGGATGAAGGGGGAAACTCAATAACAAAAGGTCCAAATTTTTCTGAAGAATTTCTCATCTAGATTTTTAATTCATTGAGCAGCACTTCAGGTAACAGACCAACAACCTAATTTGAAACAGGATTTGTGGGGCAGGGGAGACAGGAAGAGAGAAGGATAAGAACAACATTTATTTTTAAATTGGATAAAAATATAAATATCTCTTGATAAACAAAGTATGTTAATATTACCCTAGTCCGGGCAATCACACAAATACAGAATTTGTTAAAAATTTAATTCAGGAAATAGAACAATGTTATAGGAATTAATGAAATTGTGATTGGAAATATTTCAGTATTTTAGTATAAAACAGCAATTAAACTATGTACATATATTTAAATTAAAATATGGGTTAGTTATAACACTTGAAAAGTAAAATAATTGCAAGATCTAGCCTTAAAAATTCTTTTTTTTATAATTATTGTTTTTTATATATTTGATAATCACTAAACCTGCATTCAATTACTATTTTATTGTTGCTTGCAGCACCTCACTCTCACTGTTTTGGATGGATTAGAAGGCATGGATTAGAAGAGGAAACAGTTTTCCACTTATTTAGACATATCTTGATAGAGTTTAGAAGTGAGAATCTCAGAGCAACACGGAGGATACACTTTCAATATACCCTGAAGTGTGTTGTTTAGCTACATTTAAATCAGTGTTGGGTTTTTTTCTTGATAGAGTGCACTAGTCCTAGAAACACTGTGCTATTACAGAAGGGGATGTATTACATGAGATGGATCATGTCTAACATGGACAAAGCAGAAAAAAAATCATCTCTTGATACGATCTAACTGACTTGAAAATTGTGCAGTTTCCTTACAGCAACCATTTTTATTCGTCATATCAATGTGGTTATGCTTGTTGTTATTTCCATTTGATTTATGTTTTCGCTGCTGGTGGAGATCAGTTAAGTTTATAACTATATAATAAGAGACATCCATTGCCTCCAAGCTAAACAGACATGGAAAATGATGAAAGGAAATTTTATTACATGAATTTCACTAGTAGGAAGCAAACACACATGGAGAAGTAGTCCCATTTATCAAAACTGTAGGGAATTTCTGCAGAAAAAATAGTAAATAGACTCAGAGTGCTAATGTAGCTTTGATTACCATTGATCACAAGATCAGCTTTCCTTTCTAGGAGTGTCCCTTTGGTATCATGTGTATCCTTTGAGAAAGATTACTATGGAAAAGTTTTCAGGGTGCTACAAGACACTCTGGAACACGCTTATTGAACTTTATAATTTGTACACTGCTAAAAATTGTAAATTTCCCAAGAGATTAATTTAGAAGATAAGAATAAGACAACAATTATGATGCTATATCCATACTACTATTAGTTTGAAAAAATAGTAATATAGATTTAATCAAAGAAATAGAGATTTCTTTTTTGAACTTGACAGTACTTTTTTTCCTAATAATTATTCACAGATTCTGTGTGCTGTCTCAGAGAGGATTATAAATCCTGAGAACAAAGGACAAGCCAGTTCCTGAAGTTGAACTCTTTAGGCAATCTTTCACTTACTTGTTTTTTCTTAATATGTTATCTTTCACACATATTCCTGCTTTTCACTTTTGAGGCCCTATTAAACCTTTTAATACGGATTCCCAAGTAATTCCAAGAGAGTCACCACTTCCAAAACAGAGCAACATCAAAAGTCTTAATATGATTGGGACAATGAATGCGCAATATGCATGACATTAACAGATCTCAGTCACCTTTCTTTGGAGGAAATTGGCCAGGATGTTAGGGAATATTTGAAATGTTTCTATTAGGAAGTGGTGGGTTTTTTTAAGCTATGTTTTCTTTGGTGGCATCATATTTTCTCTTCATAGACCAATTAGTAGACAAGCATCCATTAGTAGAGAACAAGCCAGTGGATGGAGCTCTGATGTCTATTTTAAACTACAGATTGGTGAAACATGCTGAATCACAGAATCATAGGGGTTGGAGAGATCATCTGGTCCAACCCCCCTGCCAAAGCAGCTCCCTATCTCATATTGCACAGGCAGGCATCCAGACCGGGCTGGGATATCTCCAGAGATGGAGAGTCCACACCCCCCTGGGCAGCCTGTCCCAGGGCTCCCTCACTGGGTAAAAGTTCTTCTGCATGTTGGTGCAGAACTTCCTATGCTCTAACTTGTAGCCATTGCCCCTTGTCCTGTGTCCACAGAGCACTGAAAAGGGGCTGGCCATTTCCCCCTGCATCCCATACTACAGATATTTATAAACAGTAATCAGGTCCCCCCTTAGTCTTCTTTTCTCCAGGCTGAACAGTCCCAACTCATTCAGCCTTTCCTCATAGGGGAGATGCTCCAGGCCCTTAACCTATATCCCTGAAGCTATAAACAAACTTTTCTTTTCTGAATTTTATGAAATAAGTGTGTAATAGCCTCATTCCTAAAGTACCATCACTTCAATCCCTCAAAGAACTTTATAAACCATGAATTAATTACACACTAAATTTCAATAAAAGGAGTTAGGGTGGTTGAGCAGGGAGGTTAAGGTACTTCCCTGAGATCTGGTCTCTTCTTCAAGATTTTAATAGAAGACACCAGGTCTAGGTTCAACAATGTGCTCATATTTGGAAAAAAACCCAGACCTAAAACCAAAATGCAAAGCATCAAAGAAAATACTTATGTATTCTGCATTCAGTTTTCTGCCTTAGGCTAAAGTGAAAAAAAAATCCTTGTTCATAACTTTCACATCTGCACTGAGGAAAATATCCACAAGAACCCTCAATGTTTTCAAGGTATTTAATGATGTCCAGTAATTTTGGAAAAATTATCATGTGGAAAAAACAAAATTTTTTTATCATATTTGCAGTTATTTTGATGTGAAAACAAGAGAAAGCCTCACACATATCTTTTGTTCTATTTTTTAAGCTGACTGTATAATTTACATTTTAAGTGCTCATTAAGGTGAAAAATGTCAGTACTGTAGAAAGAGCAAATAAATTACCTTCATGTCTTTTTTTTCCCCCTTTCTTATTATTAATCCAGTGACCACAAAAAAAGAGTATTCTCAATTAATACAGGAATGGATTTATAATGTGTCGAATGACATGCTGGTCGAACACCATTACAGTTCATTTTAATTAGGCCTTTTTCACTGCCTGAAGACAGGAGTATCTGTAGTAGACTTTAAAACACTATCACTACTATTATATAGTTACTAGTGTTTAAAATCAATTATATTTTATGGAATGTTATTGCTCACAATTTTATTGCTTATACTGGAAGACTGTAAGATTCACTACAATCCAGATGCTTTGCAGAAGTCTCTTCAGTGTGTCCAGTTCTTGAGACTTCCAAATTCAGCCTTCATAAAGAACATCTTCAGATTCCAAAAGTCATTTCAGAGTGAACATTATAGTGTCAACGGACTATGGCTGGTTTGAAATCCAAATTTCTATTCCCCAATAAAGTTTGAAAACATATTTTCATTAATCAAGAGGTGAAACTGAAAGTCCTTTAGAACTGAGGCTGTGACACTTTGCATTAGTCTGCTTCAAAGTTGCATTTCTTTCAAAAAAACTTAAAAATCCAAACAAAATTCCCAAACAGAAACCCCTCCAAAAGACTATTTTCAGCAATAGACAGTGACTAAGCCACCAAACACACATCCAGTTTAAGTCAGCAGTACCAAGGCTCCCCAACATCCACAGTCTCTGGGCTGTTGCTGGGGGTCCCAACCCCTACATTTTCCTGCGTATCAAATTTCACATCTTGTGCATGATAAAAGATTCAGGCTGAAATCTTACCAATCTGAACCTCTGCACCATGAAGCCTCTTAGCCCCTCATAATCACAGTAATTTAATTCTGTGATTTAACAAAGAAATTTATGTGGTTTTATATTTTAGTAGATATCAATGTTTCTCTAACTAAAAGAACTTCCCACTTACTAAGTCTTGCCCTGAAGTCGATGTGTGGGAAAATAGTGTGTGCGCCAGAGAATGAAAAAACAGGTGAAGTTCAAAAAACTCAGTACCTTCAAGTCATTCTTCTTCAACAGGACACTGGAACATGCTTTTACCTTTTTCCTGTACTCAGAAACTGTGGAGTTCTATTCAGAATGAATGTGGACTCTCACCCAGGTGGCTGGTTTTTCTACAAATGATTTTTTTTTTTTTAATAAACTGGTGTTTTATAGGACCGTCTGGGTAATTATCTTAGAGAGTTTATGGAGAGGAAACTGATCAAGAATTAATTTCAATGAACCTCAACTCTTATTTAGAAATTTTTCTTCATTTACATACAATCTCTTTTACGGTTTCTAATGAGTATAGCAAACCCCCCACTGCATGCTAGAATAGGTAAGAACTGTCATTACTGTTAATCACAGTGGATATTTCACAGCTAATATAATGTGCAAGAAAGAAATGGCCAGTAATTACAGCTTCGGAGTGAGAAGCACGGCAATCAGTGTAGGTCCTGCTCCTGACTGAGGTAGTGTTTTCTCGTGACCCTCAGTGAATGACATATGACATAGGACAATGTGTGATGAAATAGCACGGAAACATTGCCAATGTTATAAACATATATAAACATGTGACACAGAGTTAAGATATGTCATCCTCTCTCTTTTATTTACCTTTTAAAGGTAGTACATTATTATCTGTTAAACATGGAAGAAAAATGTTTCATATGAAAATCATATTTTTTGGTATTTCCTCCTGGAAACGTTCTCAAGAGGGTATTTCTACAAGAAATAAACACTTTTCATTAACATTAAAGGATTAAAAATGCAGCCAGTGGCAGGACTGTCATGATCCACAACCTGGACAAGACTTAGTTTGGCAGAGGTTAAACCCCCTTGCGTTCC
>VZTU01010834.1:10611-54094 GCA_013400835.1 Zapornia atra
TCTGTTGCTTCCCTGTTGCTTGGTTCTGTGTTGCTTTGTTCCTGGTTGCTTCGTTTTCTGTTGCTTGGCTCCCTGTTGTTTGGTTGCTTTCAAGTGGCGGAATGCTCCCTTTTTGTAGCCATCCTTGGCATGGCCACAACCTTCCACATCGCTGTGGGAATGCTTCAGGGTGGATGAGGGAATGTCCGATGTGTGAATGGCTCCTGATGTCTCTCCTGATGTGTGAATGGCTCCTGATGTCTCTTCTGATTTCTTCTGGGTGGAATGTGGAAGGAATGCTCTCCTGACGTCTTCGGGGTGGCTCTTGAATAGTCATTAGCTCCTTGGCACAAGCCACTTTAAGCCTGACCGGTGGTGATGATGTGGCGTGCCAGGAATGAGGTTTGGTTAGGTGAGAGGAAAAAGGGGGGTACGGTTCTGTTGGCGATTGTTAAGGCATATTTCCAGTACCTTACAAGGACACACCTGGTGTTTGTTGTTCGTGTATTCATAAAGCAACCTTGCCCTCCAGTCTTTCTATTTTGATGTACTGCTTTTGCGTTTCATAGTGTCAGCATTGATTGAAGCCGATTGACTTCACTCCTGCTGTAGGATATATATATTTAAAATAAAAAGGAGAATCTGCTTCTGAAGTGACTCAGGCTGTGACTGAGGATAGATGGAAGGAACAGTACCATGTGCGGTGATTAATAAATGATGGATTCTGGAGCAGACCAATATATTTCTGATCCCATATTGCAGGGTGCATGTGTACTGTGCCATTCTCAGACCTGATAAGAAGCAAAGCAGAAAACAGCAACCAAACTGTACCTTGTTTGTACAGAGGAAAGTGGTTTTAAGACTTCAGAAAAACATGTATGATTGAATAGATGCTTCAGTAAGAGATTTCTGGGACAATGGAAGACTTTCTAAGGTGCACAGCTTATAAAAACACTTCTTTTCATAGTCAGGGAAGGCAGATGACAGGTTAGTTTTAAAAAGTCTATTAAATCATATCTGCTGTGAAGCAGACATACAGTCTAAGGATTTATAAAAAATGTGCCCTGCCTTTTTAAGACAGTAAGCAAGATGCAGGTTGATACCTCCAGCTAATACCCCGGCATGCGAAAGCACAGCCTTTCAGTTAGAACAAGGGAGCTGAAAGCCCTCTAACTAAGTGATGCTTATTCAAAAATAGGATGTGAAGGGAGTACAGGAAAAAATAAAACTAAAACCATAACCCGGATCTTCAGCTGTTTACCCAAGTCATTACAACCCTGAAAAGAATTGGAAAACCTGAATTTCCTATTTCTTAAGAAAATGAGTATCTGCGGTGAGTGCAGCTGTGTGGATTTCCCCTCAGGGAGAGGAGTGAAAAGCACTGGCAGCAACCTGAAATGGAAGTCGGGGCTGAAGGCGACTAAGGGGCAGAACAACATCCAACTCTGAGGCTGGGGGAACAGCATCCAACTGTGGAGGAACAGTACCCAACAAGGGAAAACGGCATCCACATGGCGGGAGGGGGGGGGTGTGCAGCAGCCACATGCGGGTGTGACAGCACCCAACTGAGAGGATAGCAACCAACTGGGGAGAACAGCATCCATCTGGGGAGCTGAGGCTGAGGTTTTGACATGCTGGTCTGACAGGGAGGCTGTACAGGAGACGCCTCAAAAGAGGAATGAATGTTCACTAAAGACGGCTTTAGTTTCTTTTGTTTCAGTGTGGTTTTCTTCCCGTCTTTTGGCACTACAGCACACATCTGTTTGAATATCATGAAATTTTCTCTTGCTTTGGAAAAAGTAGGAGCAAAGCTAGTGTGAATATGCAAGACTCCTTATCTGTAATTCTGGAGTCTTAAACTAAACTTTAAAGAAAATCTGTCTCTTTGGGGATAACAATCAGTGTGGGGTCAGCTTGCAGGGGGCTCTCAAAGTCAGTTCAACCATGCTTTTTCTTGGTAACAGTTTATCGTAATTTGAAAGTAGATTAGAGTCCTTTGTCACTACAAGACAGACAGGTCAATCGTTCTAGCACACTCCTAAAATGCAGCTGCATCCCTATTAACATTTCAGTGCCTGTGTTCAATCACTAATGAGTATTTAAAAAAATAAAATAAATTTTTAAAAAATAATATTAAAAAAGAAAAAATGTTTAAAAAGAATACCCAGCTGAAAGAAATCCAGGCAACCTTTCTCTGAAAAACAAAAATAAAATCCTTGTAAAGAAAAAAACTCCTGGCAACAGATCTATGTGTGGAATGCATTCGTCAATGTAAAATGAAGTGAACCAGACCCTTAAGAGGGACAATACTGTATGAATAAACATAAATGTTTCTCCTTGGTGTTAGTTCTTTATTCTGTCACAGACATGTGATGTACTACTCAGTAACTCTTTAGCAAGTGTACAAGATGCACAGCAGTTTTGGGCTACAGGATGAGGTAGATAAACCTGGGAATATGTTGATGAGCAAAACTACAGGTGGGTTAGTGATGGAAGCTTTGCAAAATAAGACTGTGACCATGCTCTGTCACTCCACTACACTCTGATTGATGACACACAGAGGAAAAATGATACAGTGTGAAGGGCCAGTGAGAGCAAAGGAAAGCACAGATGTGAAATTTAATTTATACTAGGAGTAGCTTGATGCAAAATTCAAACAGTGCAAGATCACCAGAAAGGCCTTTTCACAGGAAGTTGAAATCCTCTTTGGAAAGGGTTTGCAATGTCCTGTCAACACAAACTCTGTTTTTCAGCCTTTCTGTGCCGGAACTCAGCTCAGGCAAGTCAAGCTAGGTCAAGGGAACATCAGCAGCTGTGTTCTAGGAAACACGGGCTGGCATATAGCATTTCTGAATAATCAGTAGTGTTCCTGGGGAATATTTTCATTCCTTGGAGCCTGCTTCAGGCCAGTATCTGAATGTGTGTTAAAGAGGCTTGTCATTTTTGCTGTGAAGAGTAAGCCCGTGCCTGTTTTTCTATGAACGATTCAGTGTGTTGGTTTTTTTAGTTTATATTATTGCCAGTTTCTTTACCAGCAGATTATAGTCTCTTCACTTGCAACTCTGGGTTTGAATCACAAAATGGAAGAACTCNGTCAATACTCCTCTCTCCCAAATTCAGGAACTGTTTACAATGTACTTTGAGATTAATGTGAAGCTTCATAAACTGGTAGAATGAGCATCACTGGATAGCTGTTAGAAGTGAGGAGAGTATTAAATGGCAGAAACCGGAAGCTTGTGGTGGTTTATGGAGCAGTGTCCCATATTCTCAATCAGTGCGACAAATATCAAATCTTGAAACGTTACAGTTCACCCTGTGTGAGGAAAAAATGGGTTATAAAAAGAGTTGTGGAAGCTATTTTAATGAAACAGACTGATAGTCTGGCAGTAAACTGTACCTGGAGAACTGGATGAAAGCCAAAAAGTAAAAGAGCAAAACCTGAGAAGACATAAATCTAATGTCATCATCTTTGCAATAACTTCTTAAATTGTTTCTGTCATTGAATAGTTACACTTAAAAAGCTATCATACATCTTGAGCTTCAGTAATTAACTTTTTCTTTCTTTTTTACGATTCCAGGAAGAAATGATTTAGGAGGTTTTGTCTCTCAGAGACTCTGTCTGACAAGGTTCACATCTGAAGTACCGTGCAATGTGTTACCTGGTTTACATTCCAGCAGAAAATCTTGCTCTGTAGAGCTTGCTAGGGGTCACGTCCCACAGGAGAAGCTGCTCGGCACTACACTAGGTCAGTTGAGCTGTCTGGTATTTACACCAGTTCGACAAGTGTAGATACATGATTTCCTAACAGGCACTGTGTAATTATCCGAGGCCAAATCATTAGCCAGTTTGAATACCTCGAGCATGGGACGTTTTGCAGCGCAAACCAGGGCAGCTGCATTATTTTCTCCACTTCCAAATATTGAAGTGGTATCCCCATCCTCACCTAGAAGTAGCTCAGGAAGGACAGGCAGGTTAGCATGAAGCAGTTCGGAGGTGAGACAGGAATTTTATTTGGGATTGGGCACTGCAGAATCTGAAGAGGACCCAGAAGAGTCATTCTGGGGTGGCAAAGGTGAACACAGCTCTCTGAAAAGGCAAGTACCTTGAGCTGGTGGAAACCTTAATCACTGTCACAAAACTCTTCCTTTTGCTTCATAAACTCTTTGAATAGGCTCTCTAATTAAATACCACAGGATTCTGTGGTTCGAACAGAATAACTAAAGGTGAACTGCTGCTCTTCCAGGGATGAGCGTAACCACATGTCTATCAAAAGAGGTAGTCTTGAGGAATACCTTCGCCCAGTTTGAGGATGATAAGGAATTAAATGGGAAATCTTCGAAAGACTACTGGACTTAGATTTAATTAAGAATCCCGTGAACCACAGCAGAGAAACAGTGTAGTGCACTGTGTGAAATATGGTTATTAAAGGGTAATGAGTTAATTAGACACATTCAAATGTTTGATTGGAGTAAATGTTCGTCCATTATCTGTAATGGGAGCCATTTTGCTTCCTCTCTTTACACATTCTAGGGTTTTCTATCCCAAATATTCTCCATGGGTATGAAATTCAACATATGGCAATCCAGCTTTAGTTAAAAATTAGAGGGGTGGGGGAAGAAAAAAAAAAAAAAGCCTTTATTCTAAATCTAACTTTTTATTTCCAACTGTAATTTAATGGATGTGAGTGAGGTTTAAGACACATCCCATAGCAATCCATAATAATTAATCTTCATCACTGGATTTAGTACAAATCAGACATGTATTGCCATTGTAGTTCTCTTCCTTGCTTCTGGGCAGCAGTAAATTTACACCGACATAGATCAGCCCAAGAGCTCTACTAGTTATATACTGCATCCATGAGCCTGGATAGTGAGCAAATACGTTACTTATGGACAGAAAATAAGCAAGTGATGAGAAAGAAAATTTTTAAACTTCAGGCTTCTTGAATGAGAACTCCAATACTGCAACTTCTGAATTTGCAAAAACATTCAGAAGTTTGTTGTTTGTTTGTTTGTTTGTTTTAATTTAGACCTAGAGTGTAATGGGGGAGAGGGGTCTAAGGTAAGTCTTGTTTTTTACACAGAAAAGTGACGATCCATGATCATTGCTTCCTTTGTGAGAAGTGGCAGTTTGAGTTCATCCCAGAATTAAAATGTGAAAACACTACTTTAACTGAAGAGCATATTGATTACATTATTAAAGTTAGGAACTTGCCATTTACAAAGAATGGATAGATCTAATGTCTTGTGATTTCCTTATACCAAAATGGGGAAGGTGATATTACTGGGGCTGCAATAGAAAGTCGTTATGCTTGGTTCAGAATTATTTTGACATTTTTGTTTCTTAATTAAAAAATCAAAACAATTGTTTTGTTTTTAAATTTGCTTATTTACAATAAAAGCTGGACATGCTGGGACATTACATGGGTTAAAATATGTTTCTGCACATGTAATTTACCCAGTGATGCAATATAATCTGCTCTTATTAGGATTTCTATTGCCAAGGTTTGTGTTGAGGATACTTCCAGTTATTGCTTTAATCCAATATTTTGGACACATGTTTAGAATGATATAGAATTTAACTGCTAATTCCCATTTCCATGCTCTCTTAGGGTTACCCATATCAGATCACTCCTCATGGCAGTAAATTCAGTTTCTGGGTGCCTGCTGCTGAAATAAAACCACAGTGATAAAACAGCATAAAGCAGTATGCCACCACAAAAATGCTCTGCTGGATCAAATATTTTCAAGCCATTTTAAAAAAGGTGTATCCTGAAATGGATTTGAAGTTACAGGGTTCTGGCAAAGTTTTGCCAGACTAATTACTGCATGCATACCTTCCCCACTTCCTTTGTCCTTTAGCAAGTTCAGTGAGAGAGTTCTTCTGCCCTCTCTGGTCTCATTCTTACCCTGTGTGTGCGCAGATCTTAATTTTCTTGCAACCTTCCATTCCAGTCATGCACTTATCTTTCTGTGTAGTTATTACCTAAGGCAATGGAGGAAACCTGATAGACCCCTAAGGACAAAAGCCACAGAGAGGATGAAGTAGGGACAACCTCCCATCAGACACACAAGCAGGGCACAGTGCCAGTGCAATCACCTGGTGTCAATCTCCCTTGTGCACATTAGCTCATGTGTTGTGGGTGGTACCAATTCCCACACAGCCATGGTGTAACCTACCAACACTGCAAATGAAAGACTGTCTCCCTGTTCCCAAGCATACCCAGGTCCTAGCACCCTATGACACGTAGATAATACCTGCTGTAGATCACATTAGCGACTTCATCCCAATCCTGTTTTCCATCGTCTTTTGCAGACCGCTTTCCACCCTTTGATCACCACCGGTACCGATGTGATGATGTCTTTGATCTGTGCTTGTCTGTAGTTACTCATTCCACCATCTTTCAATTACATAGCACCACTTTTCACCTCATTCAAATAATGTGATTCAAGTTATTCTCTGAACACCAAAATCATCATGCTGTTCAGGGGAAACAGCACTTGATATCTTTTTGAAACAGTACTCCTGCTTTCCTTGGTTCAAAGGGGGCATCAAGCCATGAATCTGCTAGTGCGGCTTCAGCTTGAAAACAGGTCTTTATACAGACAACAGGCCTTTGAGTCCCCATCTGCTACTTTTATTTTACTCTAAAGCAATCCAGCATCAAAGACACTGAGCAATAGTGACAGGCAACATAACTTGAATCTTTCATAACACCGATGCATAAAAGTGTCATGACACTGCCAAGGATCAGCCTGCTGTTCAATCTTTTGGACAATAAATGTGAGTATTTTGGAGGGATGCTTTCCAAGTAGTAATATCTCTTTTTCTTTCACCCTTTCTTCTCCCCTACTCTCCCACCAGAAACCCAAGTCCTCTGTGATTCAGTCTTGCTGGAGAGCTAGGGCTTGTTTTGGGAAATATCTTACCACTTGAAAATTTTTCAGCAATAAATAATGTGATCAAAACAAAAGCAGAGCTTAGATCTTCCACCAGCCTGCTTCCCAAGCTGCAGTAGAGTGAATCCAGAACTCTGCTAGACCTTCATCTTCTGAAAATTTTCTTAAATTCAGTTAAGGCTAAACTAGATTAAAAATCATTAGAGGAGTCAGACATGCTATCATGTAATTCTAATTTCCTTAGTAGATGGAAAATTACACCCAGCGCTTCTGTTTTAAGCACGTTCATACCCATTAATTGATGATATCAGATAGCTGACAGGAACTGTGAATGACATGCTTCGAATGGATAATGTTCATGCAAAGACTAGCCAATCTAAACAAGACTGATAATGTGCCACTCCCAAAGGATGAACACACCAGCACTGAATTAGGCACATATATTACACAATATATTGTTTTCAGAGCACCATATTAATTGTATTGTGTGTGAAAAGTCCCTTCATACTTCACTGCATGTTTTATTTGAGTGGATTGCTGAGATATCTAAATATTAGGGATTAATTTCCTTGGTCTCCTGTGAGAAAGATTGTGGGGTTTTTCTTACATGCAGCTTGCCACCAGAAAGCTAAACAATATGCAGACTTCCAGTTTTAGTTAGGAAGAAAAAGATGTTATCCAACACAAGGGTGGAAGAATGAGAATTTCTCAGAAATAAGAGGAACACAGTACAAATTAAAAATATTTGTTGTGGTTGATTATATACAAAATGTGGGACCAAAATGTTAACTTTTAACCTGTTTTTCTAAGAATGTTTCCACATATTTGCTTGCCTCACTTCCATAAAACTTTTAAGCTTGCTGCCCATTTTCACTCAAATTTGGCTGAAAGGTAAAAACTTCAAAAATATTTAAAATTAATTTTTATATATATATAAAAATTAATAGAAAAAAAATCCTGTTAATACTTCTCAGTGATAGAATCACTGCTTTATAGTCTCAGTCCATGATGGTCAGCATATGATCTGCACAATGCCAGAAGAAGCCATAGATATTGTTGGCTGTGTGGCTGGGGAAGTCCCTGCCCTTGCATTGTGGACACTGCCTCTTAAGAAACCTGAAGGAAGCAGAATTGCATATGTATTCAAAGTTAACAATGTCTTAAGCCTTTTTTAAAAACAAAACCAACATAAGATCTTAGGTATTGTACATCCACCTTTGCAGAGCTCTATACATCATCAGAAGAGTAAAAACCTGAGCTGCAGGTCCCAGTTTGGCGAGTGAAGCTGCTAGCTCATGCAGTTGTAGGTCGGGGGAGATTTTTTTGGAAGTGGAAGGGCTCTGTTCTAATTTTAGTGTGCACTCTGAGCTTCTGCCAACATTGCATGGGGTGTCAGGAACCACGCTGCCAGCCCTGAACAAGCTTCCCATGCCTGGGAAGTGCTGGCAGTTGACTAAAACTTCTTCTATTTGTTCCTACCCAGATACCTGAGAGATGAGAAATGGTAACAATAATCACATGAAGTAGTGACTTGTTTGCAAAACATCACAAGTCAAGTTTTGCCAGAAACACTTTCATACCACCCACCATCTATTCCTGCCAATTTTTGTTGCTCTTGCTGACAGTTAAATTTGCAATTTGATTAATGACTTCATTCCAGTGCTTGGAGTATGTTTTATATTGCTAGTTCCAGAAAAGAAAGGAGGTAATTAGACAAATACAGTGAAGTAGCTCAAAAAAACTTTTAAAAGCTGTAAATGTAGTAAGAAAGTAGCATGAATAAATATGACAGAATGAGTGGCCTCTAAAAATATCCCCTTCAAAATTGAAGGATTCTTTTTCTCTGCATATTTTTCTGTTCATTGGAACAAGGCAGCCAGGTCTTTGCTAAATGCACAAAAGAGCATGAGGAGCATGTTAAATGTTAATCTGGTCTAAATTATGAAGCAGGTCTTAAAAGTGAAACTTCATGTTCACCTGCAGGTTACTGGTCATAAAGCACAGCAAAATCAGTTCAAACAACTTGCTTTAATTATGACTCACAAACATTATTCTTTGTGCCAAGTTGATAATTGAGATAGTTATTTTCCAAGATGTGCAACAGCAGCTGTGGGCTATAACACAGACAAGTCATCTTTGCGTTGCTCATTATTTTTCAGTAATTGACTAATTTTATCCTTCACACCTGTCTTGTATAAAAACCTGGTGGTATCACAATAGCCTAAAAAAGTTGATATATATCCCCTCTGTCAATCCTATACCTCTCTCCTTAAGGACTTTGAAAAATCTTTCAAAAAGCCATCTTTTAACATTTTGTCAAGATACAACTTCGCATAAGCCAACATCACCCTTATATGACTTATGCATAATAAAGCTTGCACATGGGCTTGAATTAGTCAGGAATTCTGCCTTTGACATGACCAGAATTTTTTATATGTATTGTCAATTAAATGGCACATTTTGAAATGCAGAGAAGCATTTGGAAGAGATATATATTGCTCATGATGTTGCCTTGTTACATAGCTTGCATTCGTGTGCCCATTAAAGACACAGGTCTACAGCCTTAACAAGAAAGCATTCAGAGCAGGTGGAAATATGAAGAGATTTATCCATCTTCCTTGAAAGTAGGAATATGAGATCAAAACGTCATTCTTTTGTTTTATGAGAAGTAAATTTTCCCAATATTATTTAAAAAACAATAACTATTCCAAAATTGTTTGTGCTTTTAGTGTACCTGCCCTTGTTTTGATTTTCTTATGCTAAAACAAATTGCTACTTTCTTCTGGATGTGCTTCTTTCTGGGCTGATATTAAGTGCAGAATCTAGGTTTTTATCTGAACTGCCTGAAGTTATGTCAGGTAAATGTAGACCTTGGGATTTCTTGGAAGAAACACCCAGTACTGAGATTTTTTAAGATCTGTCATTTCTCACAAAATAATAGAATAACTAAGGTTGGAAGGAACCTCTGAAGATCACCTAGTCCAATTCTTCTGTTTAAACAGGGCCAGTGAAAGCAAATTGCCCAAGACTGTCTCCAGCTGCTTGTCCCCAAGGATGGAGACTCCATAACCCTTCTGTCCAACATCCTCTAGCATTTGATCACCCTCACAATAAAGAACTTTTAAGTTTATGTGGAATTTCCTGTGTTTCAATTTGTGTACTACTTTTATGTACTAGTTAAAACCCTACCACAAGTCAAACTAGTTGGGTTAAACAACAAATAAGAAGTCCTGAGATAGTCAGAAGACAGTCATAACTAGAGGACTGTAAAGTTCATAATAATTTTATAATAATATAGTCCCAGTTCACTCTAAAATTTTAACTGTATTCAGTCCTACCACATATACAGTTTATCAGGGACAGAACTGGCAAGGGGGAAGAACCCAAAAAACCCTTCCAGAAATTGCACCTTGTGGTTATCTCAGAATGTTGAATAAAATATTAAAATGATCATATGAAACCAAGTTTTTGCCACTTACATATCAGCATGGTAATAAGCAGACAACATAAGTCTTTGTTAATGTGGTAGATATTGTTACTCATACAATTAAAAAACCCCACAATTACCGCTCAACAATATTCAGCCTCCCTGGGGAAAAGAAAAATGGTAGATAAGTATCTAAATATTTTCCATATGCTGATGAAAGATAAAAGATGAAGCTTGGAAAAAGCTATTAGTTCCTCTGTAGCTCTTCTGCATTACATGAAACCTGTGGTAAGGTACTCCTGAAGGATCGAGTCTCTGCTTGGGAGCTCTCTCACTTGAGGGTATTCCACCCTCTTTCTTCAAACTCAGAATGCATTATTTCCTTCAAATTGTTTTTCATCTCCTCTCTTAAACTGAAAAATTATAAGCCCTCAGTGCTCCCCACCACATGTTGTCTCCACTACTCACTGCATCAATTGCTTTCCTTAACTTCATCACCTTATAGCTTAAGCTGCTCAGTATCCTTCAACCTAATGTAAAAGAAACTAGACATGTTCAAACTATAATTATTTCCTTTTTTCTCCCACCTCCCACCCTCAGCCCCTCAATCTGTATTACAGAGCATGGTCCCGGTTACCTGACTTCAAAAGGACAAGAAAGTTCTAAATAGAAAAAGTGGCTTATTGTTTTCATAGGCAGTTGGTAAATTAACAGAAATAAGATAAACATCTATAATCTTTACTTTTTTTTTCACACCAGTCCATTTGACAGGACATGTATAGCTCTCTGCTAAAAAGATCAGTCAAAAAATTTCAATTTTTCTGAAAAGAATGTATCCATGTAAAGCTTCTGTCTTCACATCCTCCAACTTCAAACTCAGCTTCCTTAAAGAAAGCAAGGGATGAGGTAGAGGCCCAGTGAATGTGAAATATGTTTTACATATTTTTACATATTTCTGCTGTTTGAACATTTTTGGTGTGGATCCTTTGTAATCTTAAAGCCACTTCACTGCTCTCATGTCTGCTCTCACTACAGTTCACAAAAACTCTTGTCCACAGTTTTTTATAGGGCTTTTAATATGATAGCATCCAGTCAGTATTATTGTGGATGAGGTAGAGAGCAGTGATTCTGAGGTGTGGCCACCACTCTTTCACGTGTCTTGGAGACCTTGCATGTAGATATGAAAGTAAATTCTTATAAGCTGAGTAGCCACAGCAGCATCTACACCTTTCACTGGAGATGGTGCTGCTGTATTACATCTGATACCAAAAGACATTATGAAGTGTCACAGGAGTATGCTCTCCCCAGCGTTGTCTTCAAACATAGCATTAAACAGCTGAACTTTGCTACGTATGACTCAAAGGCTCAAAGAGCTGAATTTCTTATAGTTCCACTTATTTCTATGATCAAATTGCTGACTCTCCTGAAGTAATTAATTTAATTTTCTCTGCTGATAAGCTTTGGAAAATTCTGGTCTGCAGCTCACGGGAAGCATCTTTGGATCAATGTTATATCTAAGGAGTTGAGAGCAGCAACACCAAATCTGCAAAAGCCATTCACTTAACTATTACATGTCCCTGGACAGGCTGGAGGAATGGACTGAGAGGGATCTCACTGAATTCAACAAGGGTAAAGCCGAAGTCTCACAGCAGGAATGGACTGCAGGTAGCTCTGCCTGGACGTGGGGAAATCAGCATGGTCCAGCTGTGTGTTACAGGGAAACTGCTGATAAACCTAAAAAAGGAGCACTACAGGTATGCACGAGTCTTCCATATTTCCATGCAAACATGACTCGGGCTTTGTTACTTTCTCTGTGGTGTTTCACTTCGATTCCTTAGACACTGAGCTCCGTGACTATCTGAAGAAGGTTGTGCTTGCTGATGAAATGCTGACCTGCGGAGAGCAGACATTTCCTCCGGTAGGAAGCAGAGCCGACACAGCCAGCAGCACCTACAGCCTGTTCTTCAGTTCGAGTTACCGAAACAGCAACTGACAGCCCTTTAGCAGCGTGTTCCTGCAGAGGGCAGCGCTAAGGAGGAAGCCATGATACTCAACTTCATCACGAATCTTTTCACCTTCATGTGCAGAAACGCAAAGATGTATGAAGAGCTGGTGAATGACCTCTGGATGTCACACTGATTAATTGGTGAAGTTTGCTTTCGCCACTGGATACCAAGTGGCCTGTCAGATTAATTATCATTCCCTCTGAAGGCTATTTCTCTTCCAGCGCCTCCTCCTAGGGTCCCTATTACATGCCTCACACAGCATGGGGTGTTTGCAACAAACAGTTTTGGGGATCGTGGAAGCTGCTTCTAAACGTCCTCTTTCTTTTGCAGTGGATGAAAAAATCAGTTATTCATTAGCAGTACTAACGTACTGTTTATGCATGTTAAAAGGCAGATTTTTTTCCAAATTTAATGCAAAAGTTAGAAACAGACATTGTTAGAATGATATAGTGAACAGTTACAATGCAAACATTTTAATAAGCAAGTTTATTTCTGAAAAAAAAAAAAAAAAAGCCTATTATATACAGGAATTACCTGAATTTCGTAGGATGCTTGAAATCTTGCCTTCTGTAGAACTGAAAAAGCAGGAGCCAAATCCTCTATTCCAGGTTTTACTCTTGTCTACTTACATGTGAGCCTGGGTCCAGATGACAGTTTAATCATGCATTCTGGAAACAATTTCAGGCTCTCAGATTGTCTTTATGAGAAGGCTTAGTGGTCACAGGATTTGGATTTAAATGATCAGAGATGATGGCATAAAAAGAAAAACAGCCTTGTGTGCTTCTAGCTGCTCCCGTGCTCTTTTAAAGGGCCTCCTCTTATCACTGAAGCTCAATGTCTTCCATTTTTAGGCTGCAGTGAAATTATAGTGTCTGATGTCTCAACCATATTTTATATTCCAGCCCTCTTTCAGTATAATTCTGTAGCTTTTACTTGCCCTCTTTTTTTTTCTTTTCCCATGCCCATCTTTTTATTTTCTCTGATGGATTTACGTTATTGCGGTGCTGCCTTAGTTAAAACGGTGTTGCTACGGTCTTCACAAGAAAAACTTTTTGATTTTATCCATACGTCTTTTGAAAGCTGAAGAATTTATCAGCTGAGTGTCTGAAGCTTGTACATCAGTATGTAAGATCATACACCAGCTGAAATGCTCCAAATGAGATTGAGTACAGATATGCTGGATATATAATCTGGATTTTCTAGTTGTGTTTCGCTGACAAGTCAGGATAGGTTTGTACAGAAGAGTACATGGAGACAACTTACTGCATGGCATGAACATAAATGGTATAAAAATAGGTAGAGTTGAGAATGAATCACAGAATCACAGAATCACAGAATCACAGAATCACAGAATCACAGAATCATAGGGGTTGGAAGAGATCTCGAGAGATTATCGGGTCCAACACCCCTGCCAAAGCAGGGTCCCTAGGACCTCCTCCAGAGAAGGAGACTCCCAACCTCCCTGGGCAGCCTGTCCCAGGGCTCTGTCACCCTCATCGGGAAGAAGTTCTTCCACATGTTCGTGTGGAACTTCCTATACTTTAATTTATAGCCATTGCCCCTTGTCCTGTCTCCACAGACCACTGAAAAGGGGCTGGCCATTTCCCTCTGCATCTCATACTTAAGGTATTTATAAACATTAATCAGGTCCCCCTTTCGTCTTTTCTCCAGCCTGAGCAGTCCCAGCTCACTCAGCCTTTCCTCATAGGGGAGATACTCCAGGATATTAGATCTTCTAGAATTTCAGTGAGATATGCTTTTCAGGTCACATGGATTTTCCAGTGTTTTCAGAATTCAAGTTTCCTGTACTTCTACCAGACACACATAGAAGGACCCATCGTGGTGGGCAGTACAGGGAGCAGAGCTGATGGCATGTCTGGTCCAGGGAGGCAGTTTGCCTGTCCCACATCCTTGGAGTCAGCAGGAGAGGGCAACCTGCACCAATGCAAGAGCTGCCACTGGGAGTGTGAACATCACCTCATGGTCAAGCCCCTGCGTGGATCTCCAGAAAGGACATGACAGTCTGTACAACTTTGAGAGAACAGCTTGTTTGGAAAACTGGGTTTTGAGACATGGAAGAATGGATGGATTGGCTGAGCAAAATGCTTTGGTTTTCAGTTGCAAAAGTGGATTTTTTTAATAGAAAAAAAGCAACATGGTTCAACAGAATGGACAAAAATAGGTGACTGCAAATTTCCAAATTCAAGACCAAAATTACTTTCTTATCTATCAATGTAAAAAATGCAAAGATGTGTTAACATCCAAATAAGAAGCAGATTTTCAAACCAAAGTGATTGGAAATCCTTTGAATATTGTGTGTGTGGCTTTGTAGTATGTTTTAGATAACATTTACTTCAAAATGATGCATAATGTGCTTAGTAAAATTATATTTCCTATGTCAGAAAAAAAAAATTGTTCTGATGGAAGAATTATGAGGACATGAAACATTGCCTTTTTACGTGTTTTAAGCATGTTTGAGCAAAGTTTAGTTTAATACAAGCCACTAAAGCCAGGCTGCTCTGACTTGTTAAGGGCAGAGAAAGTCTCTTATTAAGGTCTAGTTTAGCAGTGTTGGAGCTCTAATTAATCAGTACTGAGCTGAATCACAATCATTTGTGCCAGCCTTTCTGGAATGTACAGGTCCTTAAAATTTCATTTTTGAGTCAGATATATCCAGAACAATTAACAACCACCACTAGCATAGTAAAACCTTTGAAGTGCCTGTATCCAGTCTGTCGACTAGATTGTATCCAGTCTGTTAACTAAGCTTATTAGTGTCACAAATAAGTTGTGAGACAACTGGGCTGTCCCACCCACCTTCACAACTGTCCTGCATGAGCAAAGCCTTTTTTTCTGTTTGTGATAGAGGTCTCTGTGAACAAAAGACAAGTTCTTGTGCATTGTCACAGCACTATAGGAGAGAGCATCTTTTATCATCCCTCACAATGGCCATGCCACCTCCATAAGCTAGCTTTACAAATTAATCCTCTTACAATGTGCGTAGTTTTTCGGGTTTTTTCAAGGCAGGCAGATTCTGCTTAGGGTGAATTCATGATGGGGACTTAAGAAATGGATTTAATATCTACTGAAAGCCATTTTTACATCATCTTAGCTATATTAGGCACATGGATCAAATGGGGGAAAAGAAGACTGATTTGCAGAAATCAAGAGGAAAAAATTAAAGAATGGCAGTTGTTTATAATGAAGACAAGAAGAAATAAAAGTTTTTTGGCAAAAAGGAAGACACTATTTTCCAAGCCATAGGACAAAAAGCAATGGATATAAACTGCCTTGAAATACTTAAATCAGGCATCAGGTAGACTTTGAGACATTCTAAGCTTCAGTATGATCACATCATCAGATGCTTCCCAAAGTATTTTTCTTCTCTATAGTCAGAGCTTTTATCATTCTTAGAGCCTTCTTTAAGACAGATGACAGCCAAAATCCATGCTTTCTTTAAAGAAGTCTCATTATACTTAAGGATCCCCAATCACATCTTCAAGCAATTTAAACCACTCCTTCCCCTTTTCTGCTACTAGCAAAGATATTTTTTACTCTAGATACATTAGTCTACTGGCTGTTACAATATACCATAGTTTGCAGCAGATATATTGTCTTTTTTCTTTTTCAAGGAAACCTTCAGTGACCCTAACAATGTCATCAAATTTGAGTGGTGCATGATTAGCAAAACCTGAGCTTGTCTCCTTTGTGCTGCACAACTTTGCATAGCTTCCCTTTCCAGAACCAGCTCTGGTTCTGCCTGTGTTGTTGTGTTATTTTCCATTTGGAAAAGTTGAGCACAGAGCCATAGAGAGGAAAATTTAAATGAAAAAGTTCCTAATGCAGTCTGGCTATGACATGATTACAACTAGGTTAAATGTATTAGTTCTCCACATATTACACTAGAGGTCATACAACATCTAATTTATTTCCTTGACTTTCACATTTCACACTCCCCTGAATGTAATTTCTTTCAATTTTCCCTGCTGTCGGTAATTGGTGTGCCACACATCTCTCTTCTCCAACAGACTCAGTCTGATTATACTGGCACTGCATTCTGTGTATCTATTAAGAACCAGGGATCAAACTTTCCCCCAGGCCTGGTTTCCATTTCTCTCTTTCATACTCATTCATTTGTTAAGGGCACGAAGTCCTCATATATTTCACATTTAGAAAGGTTAGTACTTTCTTAAGAGGAAAAAAAACAACCCACCCCACAAAACCTGCCAGTGGCTGAGGCTATCTTTTAGGCCTCACCTTTTGTCCTGACTCCAACCCCCCCCTGTGATGTGTTACAGAAATGTCTCTTTTAATGCAGACAGGGATTTAATCTCATCTGACGAAGACTTTAAGATGACAGCAACAGTGAAATGTAAAGTTTGGGCTATTTTGTAAACAGTTTTAGGAAAAATTAAATATTGAAGAAGACAAGAGTTCAATTTTGCTTTTATATCTCAAAGTTCTTGCCACATTTATTACATTTGTGAAAAGATTTTTAGGGTCTGTTTCTGTTTGTAGCACAAATTTTATGATGTTGAAAGTCTACTGAGTTCCAGCAAGTAATTATTTTCTTACATCTAGTGTTAAAATGTAGAAGAGAATAGGAATTGTCATTTTTTGAAAAAAATGAGTGCAGACCCTCTTGGTAAGACACCTTATCATTGTTCCCCAGCTATAAATCACTCAGTCCCCAATGAAATATTCCTTTATATATGCCTTGCATATTCCCACATACTAACCCTGTGAAGGAAAGAACTGGGATCTCATTGCACCTGACCTCTCTCTATCATTTTAACTACTTCACACTGTTCCTAAGGTTTTAAGAACTGGCATTTTGTTGTTCTTTTGGCACCTGACTGAAATGATTATTACTTTGCTTTCACTTTTACAACTGTAAGTTATGTGAAAAAGACCTGAAAGCCAGTAAAAGGATAGATTGTAAGGAGAGAGGAACCCACAGGGATGTTTATTCCAGCATCCCTTCTCTCTTGGCAAGCCCTCAGCTCCTCATCCCTGATGCTTCCCTCCGTTCCCTCTCTTCCCTCCTTTCCCTCCCTTCTCTCCCTTCCCTCCCTCCCTTGTTTTCCAAATCAAAGCTCATACACCATTCTCTCATCTGCCCCAAAACTTCTGAAGAATAAACTATACTCCAAATGTTCATGGTTGTGTATTATCATTAAATACCTTATCACAGAATTGGCTAAGTCGCAGATGTTGCTGGAATGGCATAACTGACAAATAATTAGATCTAAGTTTAAAAATGCTTGCTAATTGCTTATCAGTTACCATTTTTGTATATAGAGGGCAGTTAAAAATAGACAAATGAGGCAGTAAACTCTGTCTAAAGGGCAGCTCTTGTATTTGTCCTTCCAAGTACTCTAGGTCTCTGCCATAATGGTGGGAACTCATATCAGAATCAAGTCCATGTTCTTTATGCAGAGAAAGCCCTTGAGATGTTCAATGTTTTCAC
The DNA here is from genome assembly GCA_013400835.1 of Zapornia atra. NCBI lineage: Eukaryota > Metazoa > Chordata > Aves > Gruiformes > Rallidae > Zapornia > Zapornia atra. The sequence continues at coordinate 28,394 of VZTU01010834.1, forward strand.
CAAGATGGAACTGGTAAGGAAGGAGACTCCATACAGTAGGTTAAAACAAGTGCTCAGACCCTTGATCATCTGTAGAGTCAGGTGGCCAAGTTGCAGGAAAAAATAAAAAAATGCTGCACATATCTAGTGGGGCCAAGATGGAGATAGGTAGGTGTCTTCAGAACCATGCCTCTACAACACACACTACAAAGAGTGAGGCACGTTGGACCTTGGTGAGCCACAAAAGCAGGACTCTGACTCAGGCCCCACCCTCCAGCATTACAACTCAAAACAGATAGGAAGTTTTCACATCTGTAGACACCCACAAAGTCTGCAGAGAGAAACTGTGTCACCAGTTGGTGCCACAAAAGGAATGAATGCTCATGGTGTGTGAGTCTCTATTAAGGGGCACTCAGTTCTCCATTTGCCAATGTGACAGGAAGACACAAGAGTTCCTGCCTTCTAGGACTAAAGATCTGAGATGTTGCTGAGAGGGTTCCATGACTTGTCAAGAGCATGGGGAACAGAAAGGAAGAACTAGGAGAACTGGAAGAAACCAAGAAACCTTCTGTGTTAGTGACAGTCCTGGCTGCAGTAATCACAATATTGTAAAGTCTGGGATCCTGCTGAGCACACTGAAGGTGCACTAAGATACAGTTTTTAGATTTTGGAAGAGTAAACTCAGCTTTCTCAGAGGTCAGTTGGGAGGGATTCCATAGGAAGCTTCCATGGAGAATAAAGGAGCTAGTTTGTGCTGGGAGCTTTTCAAGAACAGTCTCTTGGAAACACAAAAACAGTTCATCCACTTTAAAGGTATAAAGGATGTAAGTAGAGCAAGAGACCCCCTTGGCTTAGCTGTAATCTTTTGAGTTGGCTCAAAATCAGAAGAGAAGTGTGGCAGAGATGGAAAAGCAGGTGAGTACATGTTGAGAACTACAAGGATATTGCCAAGGCATGCAGAGAAGTGGTTAGAGAAGGAAAAGCTCAGCTCAGATTGAAATTAGCCAGAGATGTCAAGGACTACAAGAAATTTCTACTTACAAGAAATGGGACTTCAGGTACAAAACCAACAAGCAGAAATGGAAGGAAAATATTGTTCCACTGTTAAACGGGAGAGGTGAATTAGTCAGCAACGATGCTGAAAGATGTCCTCAACCTGTTCTTCACCTCTTGTCTTTACCACCACTGTTGGGCCCCAGACCTTGGGAACAAAAATCAAGGTCAATGCAAACACAGACCCACCACCAGTGATGGAAAAGACAGGGGGCAACGGGTACAAGTTACTCCAATTGGACACAAGAGGGAAAAAAATAAATAAATCACAATGAGAACTGGAATAATCTCCTCAGGGGAGTGGTAAATTCCCCAACACAACACTTGAAAGATTCGGTTAGACAGGGTGCTGGACCATCTTGTCTAGATTGTGCTTTCACCAAGAAAGGTTGAACCAGATGATCCTTGAGGTCCCTTCCAACCTGGTATTCCTTGATTGTATCATTTAACTCCATTTAGGAGAGCAGCACATTCAGCAGCAACATCCATGGAGGACCACAGGCCTCTTATCTACAGGAAGCAGTCCAGGTGTCTTGAGGGATGTTGCCCACCTGAATTACAGCAGTTTTCTGGCAGCCACTTGCTTTTGCACACAGTGAAGTAATCTGCCAAATATCAAACCTTATTCCTGTTTCATATCGCTTTTCATTGATTCCTCTTCTACGGACTGCTACCTTTTTGACTGCTCTGAAGTGGCAGATTTTCAACATACATCATAGTAATTATATTTAAACAACTCATACCTTTAAAACTCAGTAGATCACTTAGGCTTTTTATCTTCAGGATAGCTAATGGCTGTATTTCCAGCAGGCTACAGTTCATTGAAATGCCGGTGTAAAATACCGCAGCAGTTACTGAACACAAGTGTCTCCTGTTGCCTACCAGGGGAACCAATCATAATTCAAATTAACCTTACTGTGTAATGAAATTTTGTTATGTGTTATTATGTTATATTATGTAATATCTATAAATCAATCCTAGCAAGCCATTTGCTTAAATGACGGCGCTTTTGTGTGGCAGAGTGAATCTAGAATCCTCCCTGTGATTAATTTTTTCAAATAATAGTGAAGTACAAAGTGGAAAACATATAATTTTGTACAAATGTCAGCATTTTGGGCCCTCAAAACAATTCATTATATTTAATAACCAATAGAGATGACTCTTCGACAATATATATCATGTAATCTAATTATAACAAGGAAGTTGGTTTTGCCTGACAGCCTTCTGGAGGGAAATGTGCTCAAGTGCCCACAAAGCCAGCTGTCACACTTTTTCCCCTTCTCCTGGACCAAAACAAGTAGCATGCAGTCTGTTCTATAGCGAGTGTCATTTAGTATTTTCAGAATCTCATAGCAATTTGTTTGCAGTTTACCGAGGACATTTCCAGCTTTTCCAGTTAAAAAATGTTATCTACAGGCTATTTTGATGCTGTAAAGGGCCGTGTTTCATCAGAAGGTGTTGCTTTAAAAGGTTTTCAATTGACTGCTTTAAATGTTTCAAAATTAATCAGGCATATTGCTTCTCTGTCATTTTGCTTTTCCAGCAATTGTGTTATACATACATTTTATTTTCAAAGTAAGGCTTTCAATTGTTTTTATGTTTCAAAGCCAATCTTTTACAAGATGTTATGGAGGGGAAAAAAAAAGAAAAACACAAGAGAAAATGTAATATTTTAGGGGAAGCTACTAGTTATTGCAATTGTTTACTTCTTTCATACTCCAATACTTGCCACCTTTTTAAAGAGCACAATTACAGAAGAGTGAATTGGGTCTGATTCACCATCACTTTTCTCTGGTTTTATGTTAAGTGTTGCTTTTAATGTCATTACAAAGGCATAAAACTAAAATAAGGCAGTAGTAATTCAATTCCAACACATACCAGGTAGTAAAAATGTCTATAGGGAAAGAGCTTTAAATATATTTAGATAAATAGATGCTTCAACCAACCAACACACATGGGTTTATGACTATCCCTGATCCATGGCAGACTTCTCATCACTGTCACTGGGAGTTGTGAATGTGTGAGTTGAGGGTAGGCTATGCCTCGCAGAGATCATAACATCTTTAGCATTTTGTTTTGCTGCTTTATTTTTCTCGACATTGCTGGAGATATCAGATTTGCAAAACAAGAATGCATAACTAGTTTAGACCTCAGGTCGCTCAGTAATTCCTAACAGCCAAATTCATTCCTGGTGTAGCTCCATCTGTTCCCAATGAAATTACTTGTGGTGAATTTTGCCCAAAGTGTTTAAAAGCCTGAGGAGCCATTAATTTTTGTAAATTTTGGAGGCACTACCAAGATGAGAAAAAGAGGGGCTAATGACATAGTTTGGGAAGCAATAGATAAGAAAAGGATTTAATTAAGGGTAATGGGAAAACATTAAGGCAAAGGAAATTTGCCACTAGGTTGATTTAAAAACATATACATATTCTCAGTGCACTGATCAATTTAACAGTTCAGTAGTCATCAGAATAATGTTGGGGTCCCACTGTTCTAAGCAATTAAATGCATGTGTTTCAAATAGCAAAAACATATAAAGCAGGAACAGAAAATGACACAGGTCTGTTTCATCTCCAGGTGCCCCCTAGTTTAAAATTTTTCCCAGCATGGTGTCAATGCCTGGCAAAACATAATAATGTTGTCAATTAGTTGGATTATTAATTTAGCATTCCTGAATCTCATTTCTTTGGATTAAAATTTGGTTACAACTGATCTAAGAAAATGCAGTTAACTGCAGAATGGCATTTCAGATCCTTAAATGTAAATCCTTTGTTTCCATGCATTATTTGCTTTTCTGCTTCTCTTCCAGCGAACTACAATTAAATATATTACTGAAATAGTGAAGAAAGCAACAAAATTTTCAAAAAAGCGTTATGAATTGCAAGAATAATCATCAATATAAAAAAAGCAGGTATCAATGGATCAAAACCACTTTACAAACTACATATGCAAATTTATAGCTTCTTATTTACATACCATTCCATGAGTATTTAATACCATTGATTTCCCCATTTGGAGAGATCATTAAAGGACAAGCCAGACACACATGCTCTTGAGAGAAATTATTGAGTGGGGTGTTAAAAAGTGAGCAGATTAAAAAGGCTACTTGCAAGAGACAGGCATGCAGAGTTAACGAAGTGTGTTCCCTGCAATCCATCAGTTGTCATGTTGCAGCTTTCTGGTGATAAAATCAATATAAATGCCGTCAGATACACAACATTGCTTCAGTGGGAACTCTAACCTCAATATGTCATCATACAGGTATTTAAGCATTGGGCCAAATTGTATACAAAGCTTAATGTGGCTCTGAGCCTGTAAACTCTGACAAAGGATTTATTTATTTTGCAATTTTGTTTGCTTTCAACACACCTCTGTTTAGTGCATTCATCTTAGCAGTTGCCTTCTTGAGGTGTTTCGAGGTGCTTTTGTAGCCAAAACTTTCCCAACATACTTCACTCAAGTGAAATCACCATTTTAATCAAATCAATTAATTCAATACTGATAGAAAAGATTTATGTGTTTTAAGAGATGTTTTTTCCCTGATTATTTTTCACCACAAAACCTGATTCTGGTTTTGCACATTGAACCTATTTTTCTATCCTCTTCTTTTTAAAGGTGTGATTTTGTGCAGACTGGTGACCCAGACATTATCCATGTAAAAAAAAATATTAAAAATCCAGAAAGCATACATAGGCTGAACATTAATTTAAACTGATATCAGATTAAGCTGTACCACAGCATCTTTAGCTAGTGAAGAAAAAAAAGCTTATTTGAGAAGGGCATTGCTTGCCAAGTGCATTATAGATAGCTGAAGATGTCAGGGTGAAAAAAATACAAGGAGCCCAGATGAACTGTTTAGGTCTTCTTACAAAGATTGCTATACATGTTGTGACCTTTTGAACAGGACTCTCTGAGATGAGAAGAGACAGATATGAGCAAAAAAGACCTCCTTATCTCAGATCTCATTACCTCCAAGTCATGAGTCAAATCAAGAAAAAGCGACATATTACTCTGTATATGATGGTTCTTAATGTTAACATTGAGGCTAGGACCAGTACAGAATGCATAACATTTCTCTGTTGCTGTTTCCAAAAGAAAGGTTAGGCATTTCTTACTTCCCTTCTCTTATCCCATTCCTCACAAATCCCCTGAAACCTCTTGATCTTGTCCCTCTCAGCACTTCCTCAACCACTTGCTGTCATTTCCCCTTAGCATAGGCTTTGTCTACAGACTCTGTTACACCAGCAGATACTCTTCATTGTATGAATACCCCTCATTGCATGCTCAAAAATATACCTTTATCATATTAGTCAGTGGTCCATGCCCCAGGAAACAATGCTGATGAGTTTAAAGTAATTTCCCTCCACTGACACTCTGCTGCAGGTGAGTACAAGTTTCCTTTCCTGTAAGCTCATCTTCAAGGTGCTCTTATCTGGTGCGGTTTGGTCCACTGTGGAAATGAAAGCTGATTCCCAACTGATATCTACAATCCTCTTTCAGTGTATTCTGCTTGCAGACACTACTGTGCCCTTTGCCTGCAAGGGATCCTGTGAAGGGACCTCAGTTCCCCAACACTGCTCCCCTCTCTACTACACTTGGGATAAGTCCCCATCCCTCATCTACCCTAGACTCCCTGCATGGGAGCCTCAATCTGTGTCCTTCCAGGTTGTCTTGTCCTTGTCCCAAGTCAAACAGTACTGAAAAACTTGCTACCATATCCAATAAAGCTCAAAAATAACATCATTACACATGGACATTTCAGCGTATGAGTTCTGCCCTGGCAGGTCAACTCATTTTATGAGTCACCTGCCACAATTTTATTTTATCTCTGTGAAGCCAGAAGCAACAGAAATGGCAAGAACCTGCTTCAAATGTCAACCTCATTAGGCTTTGAAATAAATTACCTTAAATCAAAGTTACATAATTTTAGCACAAAGAATATAAATTTTATATTTGTTGCAAATCATGCACTGGTATCTACTCACAACAGGGAAATAAAGATAAGGACAGTTTTTATTTCCTATTATGCATTTGAATAGTCTTATTCTCTATTCTCTTTTATGGGTAGTTAAGGTACAACCTTAGATGAAAAAAAGAGAGAAGTAACCCAGTCAACTTCCTGCACCTTTTATCCCGTGTTTGAACTACATTGTGCTACATTGTTATTATCTTTCTCACTAGCCAAGCTACCTAGATGATGTTAAAATGAACAGTGTCATCACACACACACACCCTCCAAGTTTCTTTATCTACTTAGTTAATGAAGTACACACAATGTAAAATCAAGTAAAACAGAGTCAGAGGTCCAATCTAGATGCAAATGTTGGCTCCAGATTGTGTCTCCCATGGATCCTTGAATTTATAAGAAAAACAGGGAGCAAATCAGTATAAATTCCAACAAGATGGTGAAATGAAGCTAGAAAAGCAGCCTTTTGTGAATGGAAATTGAAGTTCCTGAAGCTCAGTCATGCTGTCAGATGTTTAACTTCCTAGTGTGAGAGGAAGTCATTTAGCCGGGAGGCAATTAACACAGAAATGCTTTCATAATTGAAGTTTTAGATTGTTTCTGTTATCGTCAAATTATAATCATGCATGGAGCTGACAGAGGGAAATAAGTTCAGAACACGAGGAAGCATGAACAGGATGATTAGCATGTTTTCCCTCAGGTATAGATCCAGCAAGAGAAATGCAGTTGGTTTTAAAGATTAGAGATAGAATTGTTGGGCATGAAAAGAAAAAAAGATTGAAGTATGAAACTTGTTTAAGCCAAATCCATTAGACATCTTTATCCTTATATAAATGGTTCACATTTTCTGAATGTACTTTCTAAGTATTGTTTCTAAGACCCAAATTGAAGTAAGTTGCACACAGATGCTTCTTAATTCAGTCAGTTTATAGCTGCTACCTGACTAAAATTTAGTGAGCATCCTTTGGTTAATTTCTCTGGGAGGGACGACAGGAAATGAAAGATTGCAATGAAGAACTGAAGATGTCTGTGCACATTTCTGATCAACTGGCTCTACCAATATTGCTTGTTGCCCTCTGCTAATGCGCTTTACAAACAGTGTAGTTGAGAGAGTAAAGTGGCAATTTCCATTCAGCTTCCACATGTTCCAGAAAAAGCTGGATACTCTGCTAAGAGTACAGTCTCTCATGTAGCTGGTGGGAGGAACTGACCTTCTGGGATCAATAATACAAAGATTAGGGCAGAAACTTTCTGGACGGCTGCTGAGCAGCAGCTTGTTGATATTTCTGCACGTGGGGTGAGCACACAATCTGGAAAGGATATCCACTAACAGCAGTATTTGCATTTATTCTTGTTTTTTATATGTGGATGCCAGCTGAAGTAGCTCTTGCAGCTCTCCTGTCGATAGCTGCTGTGGAAACAAGTGCAACCGCATGTCTGCCCTCCCACGTGGCAAGTGTTGAGCCTCGCTCTAGCAGTGCTCCCATTGCTAGCAGTTTATAAGAGACCTTTTTAGAGGAGTGTTATAGCAACTTAACGTTAGGATAATGTTTTGAACAGCTGTGCATTTTCAAATGCTAAGAGCATTTAGAATTATTGCCTACTCCTAGCGATGATTAGCTTAAACAGCAGTTTTACTTGGTTTTATTAAACAAAATAAACTTTGTTTTGATGACATAATACTTTTTGGTGTGTTCAGCAATTCCATCTTCTTTTTTTCTTCTCCAAAGGGTAAGAATGAAGGACTAAGGAGAAAGAGAGCAATTCAATCGCCTCTTTCCCCACAGTTTAACATAAAATATATTGATTTTTTTTTTCTTATTTTAAAATTTCAAGACATATTTCAACAAGACATTTCTCCAATAAAATAAACATCAAAACCTTAATCTCATTTATGTTTTAAATTATTTGCAGTAAAGGATTCTCTTAACCAGGTGCTTTATGGAAAGCTGGCCAGCTCCAGGCAGCAAGGCAGCAAGGATCACTTCTCAGATTGATGGACTGAGCAAAGGCATGTATATAGGCGTTGCAGGGAAGGTACCTCTCAAGTAGCCCAAAACTATCACTCTGAAAAAAGCTCTTAATAAAGTACATATGGAGAAAAGTGTCAGGCAAAATAAAAAACCACACCACTTTGTGCATCTGGGTCAACAGGCCAAGCATAATCAAAGTACATGGAGAAGAATTTGTGGCCTCCCTGTAATTTGCTGATGCAGTCCTGGAGTGTTTCGTTCCAGATTCAGGGCCATGAAGTTGAGGTGCTCCCCAAGTGTGAGATGAAGGCTTCTCCCAGCCACTACAGGTTGATGGCTGCATAAACCCTTGGTGTGTCACCCAAGGAACCACTTCATCTGGTGCCTAGCAGCTTAATTACATTAATTATCCATGTTACCCTAAGTCTACTGGTTATACTTTTTCTCCCAATGAAGAACTCTTCTTTCTGAACTGTGACTGTTATGAGCTATGTGGTGTCTGTACATTTTGTATGTAGCATTAAAACTAAAGATGTTCCTTTTTTTCCCTTTTGATGGTATGTTAATTAATTATTTTTTTCAGCCTTTCTGCTTATAGATGCCAAAACTTGTATCTGTTTTCTCCTAATTCTACCAGGTATTGGGTTGTTTTGGGTTTTTTTAAACCATGTTAAATGAGTCAGAGTAGATCTTTGTATTATGTGTTTGAGCAATGCTGGTTTGCACACTGTTTGCACGTCACCAAGGCACGCAGGGACAGAAACCTCAGCTGCTGCTCTGTTACCACACAGCACTTCCACTTTGACCTGTACTGCCCACATTTACTTAGGAATTCCATACAGAAACTTCCACATTTTGCACTGAATTCCAAAAAGAAGCCCTGTTCTTGTTGCAAAAATATTTTTTACCTCTTGCCCCATTTCCCAATTCCTCTTCTCACCCAGGTCTGCTACTGAAGAAAAACATCATGCCTATGGCCACATCTGACTACAAGGGGAAGATTATGCATGTGTGCTTTAAGTTCCAGTTAAATTTAGATATATAGGAGATTTTTGTCACTTTTTACCAGAAAAGAACTTTAGAAATGTGCAGGCAAATAAAAAATAATACTGTTCAAATCTGTTTACGGAATCTCAATACTTGTCAGCATAATGTAAGGGCTTTATGTTTTTTATGTACTTTAGTCTGAAACATTCACTGTCACTACTGCAGTTTGCAATTACAGTGAACTGAGGCAGAAAATAGAAGTTCAAGAACGTATTAGAGTAATGAAGGTTGAACTATTATTTGAAAGGTTGTTGTTATTTTAATAAATATTTAATCTTCCTAGCTGCATAGATTCCTAATTGATCTTTAACTATTATTGTTCCTGGACATTTCTCATCAACTTCTAATTGCTGTTTTAAGACAATGGGAAATAGGGGGGATAATGTGCAGTGGTGTGGGAGGCTGTTACACTACACCACTCAAACACGCTTAATAAAGTATTTCTATCAGCTCTTTTCTGGAAAAGAAAAACTGAAGTTCATATCAGCTACTGTAATCTCTTCCACAGAATCATAGAGTGTTAGGGGTTGGAAGGGACCTCGAAAGATCCAACATCCCCCCCCCAAAGCGGGATCACCTAGACTAGGTCACACAAGAACTTGTGCAGGTGGGTTTTGGATGTCTCCAGAGAAGGTGACTACACAGGGTCTCTGGGCAGTCTGGCATATGCCAATACACCATCACTCACAGTTTAGAGTTTATATCCAGGTTAAATTAATGCAGATCTTTAAAAGCTTTTCATATTAGCTTATCATATCACTTCACTGAAATAAAACTTTCTGGTTAGCTATGGAGAAATGTCTTCCAGGATTCAGGGAAACTCAGGGGATGTTTAGAAAAAAAGGTCTTAATAAAACATAATTATTATGTCTGGCTGGGATGGAGTTAATTTCCTCCATAGCAATCCCTACAGTGCTGTGCTTTGCATCTGTGACCAAAACACTGCTGGTGACACACCAGTGTTTTGCTGATTGCTGACGACTTTTTAAATTTTGTTTTGTTTTTTTTTTTAGTTTTTTTTTCTTTTTCCCAGACTGCTCCCCACAACAAGTAGACTGGGCATAGGGAAGGGGTCAGAAGCTGACCCCAAATGACCAAAGGGCCATTCCCCACCACTCGCATTCAGTGAAAGCTCAGGGATGGAAGGAAGAGGGGGACAACTCATTCATGGCTATGGTGTTTGCCCTCCCAGATAACTGTGACTCAGGAAGCAGCCCTGTTTTCCTAGAAATGGCTAGACATCTGCCTGCAGGTGGGAAGCAGGGAATAAATTCCAGGTTTTGCTTTGCTTAAGCATGTGACTTTGCTTCACCTTCTAAACTGCCTTTATCTCAACCCACAAGTTTTCTCACTTCTGTCATTCCCACATGGAGGGAGTGAGGAAATGGCTAGCTGGGGTCTGAGCTGCTGGGGGGATCAACCCACCAGAATTTCCATGACAAGGTGGACAACAGCATGTTAGGACAGACTGAGCAATTTATTTCCTGATAAGGGTGTTACAGAAGGATTATTTTCAGACAACTTCATATGCAAAGAAGTTAATAGATGTTAAGTGATAGTAGGTTGTTGGTGTTTCTTTTTTTTTAAATTGCTGGCTTTATTATCGTTATTGCTATTATCTTAATTTTTGTTATTATTTAGACTAGTCAGACCTAAGAACTTACAACTTCAATAATACTAAAAATTCAACAGTGTGTTCAAGGCCTGGTTTCTGCATATTTAAAGGTTCTTATCATGACCAGGAAGCAACAGACACATTTAGGCTCCTCCAGCACACCTGAATGTTAAATATCAATAAGAAAACAATAATTTTCCCTCTCTTTTGATTTTACTTATAGTAAAGAAGAGTTCATGGATTATTTTTTAAATATATATATTGTGAGATTAAAGACTATACTGAATGCCTTTTTAGTAGTAATGCAGTTGTATTCAGTGAGTTTTGATTTCATGTTACAGTTATACACTCTCCCAGTTAACACTGGAGAATTGATCTATTAGTATATTGTGTTTTACTGGTCTATATATAGCATGATTTAAATCATTAATTTTAGTAATTTTCCTTAATAAATAATAGAATAGTCTTATCACGTTTATGCCTCAAGCATTGCTTCACAATGATTTTTGCTAGAGGATGACACTTATTACTGCTATGGTGACAGCTAGGTATTGAAATATGTTTGAGGATTTCAACCATAATTAATACTTTGCTAATATATTCTAGGCTTCCTACATTGGTAGGTGGAGATACTAGCCAGGGAAATAAGAACTGATTGAAATGCTTTGAGAAACCTACATTCATTTGCAATTTTTTCACCGATGCAACGGAAATTTCAAATGCATTCCTTGTGAAGAACCTGCCAAATTAAGTATAGTTTTCTGAATAGAGGTGAAGCAATTGGCCATCATACTCCTAGGTCAGGAACAAGCAATTTACATCAGTTTGCATTTTCATATTTGCTGTAAGATGAGACATGTTACTTAATTTCTTTTTGAATGCTTGTTCGTGACTGAGAAGAAATGCGCATTTACATGTGCTCCTTTATGGCTTTGTTCAATATTTGTCAGTATTGCAGTTGCATGTAAATCACTACTGGTTGGTGAGTACAGCTCAGCGTTGGCTGTACAATTTGCACAAACATGAATGTATGGGAGTTTCAAGACAACATTCCTATTCAAAATTAATGAAGGTCATTTGGAATGAGAGGAGCTACATCGTTGTAAGAGAAAAATGTTTTTGTAACGTGTTCAAGGGTAGAGGATCTTCAAGAAGTAATGTGTAATATCACCAAGGGAATATGATCGTGAAGAAGAAATTATGAAAACACACACACACACACACACACACACACACACATTTTGTGTCTAACTTTGGCCTGGAGTGAACTAGAGTGAAATAAGAAAAATATGCTATAAAGAGATTTTTTTAAGTTTCTCTTGTTTTTTGTGTTTAAATAGAAATGTAAAGCACATTAATAACCTCATTGTTATTTTATAAGATCAGCCTACAGATTTACCTTTCTATTTAAAAAAAGTCTTTGCTATGGAAAATAGAAGAATAGACTTTATATACAATCTGTTGTCTTCATTGTAATTACTGATGTAACCAAAGCATGACTTTGACCCAAAAAACCACTTATCTTGAAACATCAGTTTAAATTATGGCATCCCCTTGACTAAGCTAATCTTTATTTACGTCTGAGCATGAGGAACACACATTTAGATATCAGCTTGCAATTTTTACACATGAGTGTATTTATGCCAAAAAAAAATTTTAAAAATTAAATGGATTTGGGGCCAGTAGATGCCACCCTGGTGAACTGAATGGGAAAAGCTTTCTCTGAAATATTTGCATTAACAATAGATATTAATTGGTCTTTAAATATGTCAGATGCCTCTTTATACTTTGGGAATAGAAAGGGAAAAGTCAGTTGCCCACATTCTTTGCTGGTGCAAGGACAAATAAAGTAATGGAGCAGAGGGAGAAGCATTTTAAATGAGTCAGTCCTCATCATGTGTCATACAGGGAGCAAGGGCCTTTCTGAAGTGCAAAACCATCATCTGGACCACTATGCCTCTCTAGCATCACTGCATTTGTGTATCAAACCGCTGGGTTTGCTTTTCCTCTTGGAAACGTAATCCATAAGAACTAGGCCTGCACTATCTCTGGTCTCTTGTGGAGTAGAATTGCTGCTTTATAAAACTGTATTTTGTTTTCTTCAATTACATGCTTATGATCTACTGCCCAGATCTACACAGCAAAACCATGTTCTAAAATACTTGAGAAGACAAACGTCATTATTCTGAAAGTGCCCCCCTTCTTTCCTCTTCCCCTACTGAGCACGACACCATATGGTGTGGGATATCCCTTTGGTCAGTTGGGGTAGCTGTGTCCTCTCTGACCCCTTGCACACCCCAGCCCCTCTCTGGTGTGGTGGGGTGGGGAGCAGAACAGACCTTGTCTCTGTGCGAGCACTGCTCAGCAAGAACGAAACATCCCTGTGGTATCAGCACTGTTCCAAAAACACAAATCCAAACCACATCCCCCGTAGCAGCTACTGTGAAGAGAATTAACTCTGTTCCAGCCAAAACCAGCACAAACTGACAGTTCTCTTTGTCTTGAAGGACTCTGGATAAAAGCTCCCATTAATGTTAGTAGTAGTTTTGATGTCTCAGAACTGACTTCAGACTTCACTGCCATTACACGGCACATAGTAAGATTCAGCTTGAAGCTCTGATAGATCTCCTAAAATTTCCCAACGTTAATGCTCCTCAGTATGCATTTGGCACCATTGGAATAGTCAGTCCTGAGTCTCTCCCTGGAAGTAAACATTTTTGCATGGCCAGGGGTGACTGGACTCATTCATTGCACTTTAAAGCATGTCAGAGAAGGATGCCTGCTTGGCAGGAGACAAGTCAGGTCCCCAGGGCATTAGCATCCCATGGGAAACTGGGACAGGCTGTCTTTGCTTTAAACATAGCAGTCTGAACAATCACCTTTCAGCCTGATAGCATCAGTCTGGGCACAAAAGCTCAGTGTGTGGTTGAAATGGGTTTATAGTGCTTATTCACATCTGTGAGTACATTCAGAGAGAACAGGCATACAAAGCAAATTAAAATGCCAGCCTAGGACTCTAGAGAAAGTTGTCAGCTATTGGCTCCATTTTTGTGATTGCCATCAAGTCACATCTGTTTTCTATAAATTTAAGATATAAGTGTAAAAGCTTTTGTGATATACAGAGATTACAAGGTCATATGGTACCTTGAATGGATGGATATGGCCTCCATCTTTGTCACTTAAATGTGTACCACAGAAAATAAGAACAAACCAAAAAGTCCCCCAAAAAGTTTATTGCTTGTGATAGTCTGGTAGTTGATGGAATTTTTCCTTTTTTTTCTAGAACCTCATTAACACTCCTCAGAGATATTCCATTTCTTCTTCCTTCTCTGATAATGTTCAGTAATCAATGATATTTCTTTAATATTAGCCAAAACAGACATCAACAAATAAAACAATCTACAGTTTAGCACACACAGGAGTCCTGTAATTCTTTCCACAAAGGAAATTTGTTTTCATCTTGCATTTGATTTAAGAAATCCTATTGCTAAATATGGAAACTTCTCATAACATTAAATTTTGATTTTTATACTGTGTCCCTGAGAATTCATTGTAGGGATCTGATTCACAGAGACAGTTTCACATTCATAGCTACGGTCTCAAAGAAGGTGAGCTCAGAGTGACCTAATGCAAAGGTAATTGGCAGTTGCACCTACTGACCCACTAGATTATGGCTAAATCCAGTTTGCTTTGGAATTGCTTATTAAATATGGTCAATATCTATAGCTTAATTTACTCCATTATTATAGTTGTGATGAGGGTGGTGGTTACAGAGCAGACTAATGATAAAAACGTGCTGAATAACTGGCTAATTAAAGTCACACTTTTTGCTGTTTTCCTTAATTGGTCCTGAGGGAAATGGGGAGGATGGTGATTTACCATGCTGATTAGAAATACAGTAGCTGCTGCAGTCCACATTTTATTTTTGAGAAAAACATAGTGGCAGCTGGAGAGTCATCAGAGTCATCAGTTCCCATCCTATGACCACTTCTAATAAGTGCTTTGTCAAGGTACATTCATTCCACACCCCCCATCCCTCATTCAGCAAGGTTTAGTGAACTCCCTCCTAAGAAGTAGTAATTTCACATCTCTTGCGAGTAATTTGGGTAGGTGGTGCAAGAGGTACCGGGAAGGAGCTAGGCTGAGACGTGCATTATGGGAGCAGAAGGACAAAAGGATATCCACAGAGGATAACTTCAAATAAAAGCTAAATAAAACAAATAGAGATATTGAGGGAGTGTGATTCTTTATTCATTTCCACCTACTATAACATTATCATGCACCAGTAGACCAAGCTGCAAAGAAACCTTGTCATTTTAGTAAAAATGAGATGGAAAATGAACATGTCCCTGTGTTTTGCTCTGAGTGCTGTTATTCTGCAGGACACCAGTTGATCAAGCATCTGGAAACGGTGCTGCATTTTGTGGCAGGATGCAAAGCAGAGCTGCCTGGGCTGGTAACAGGTATTTGGCAGGAAGAAAAAAGGAGTGAGTTTGATTTTCCTGGTCAGATCAATGCTGGAGTTGTGTGTGTGTGTGTTTCTGTGTGTGTGTGCGTGCATGTAATGAGAAGGCATCAAGGGGAATGATTTAAAGTGCCAATCGAGTCTGGTAAAGTGCTGTATGCATTATAGTAAGTGGAAGAGGAATCATGAGATGCATCTAGTTTGGAACATTTCAGAAGTTGTAAGCTAAAGGAAAATCAACTCGACGCTAAAATCAGTGAACTAATTAGATCTGAGCTTTATTCTGGAATCTCACCTATGCATGACATGCAGCTTTTTTATAATACGCAACTAAAGAATTTGCTAACAGGAAAGCTTAGCTCATTCGTGCTACTTTGTAGAGGAATAATAATTTTGAGAACAAGCCTGTGTTGAAACTGGTGAAAATAAACTGTCAAGGATCTTAATTTAATCTTTTTGTCTGCACATGTGGATATACCTTCATGTATATATGTTATCTTAATGAAGCTTTACTGAAGAAGTTAAAATATCCTGGAAAAAGCATACATTAAACTGTCAGTTTCTCATTTTTAAATGAAGTATATTTATTGTATTTGTTATTTATTCAAATGTATATCCATACTGCCTTTATGAACCAAATTGAGCCAGTTTAGGCTGCTGAAGTAGCTACAACACTTAATATTTCATTCAAAATCTTGTAAAAGGATTTATTGTTGCATATATGTCATCTAATTTTCTTGTTTCTGCAACTTAATACTTGACTGTATAACTTCCCTGAGTGGAGTGTAATGCATTTTTATGGCTCTCACTGTAGTGAAACGAGGGGACGTGCAAGCAGCTCATTGCTGGGAAGAGACAAGGATATACTGTTGGCTCCCTCTTAACCCATGCTCTCACAGGAGTGATCTTAGGTGCTTCAGCAGAGTCCACCTGAAAAAAAAAAGCCTTGAGATTTACCTTTGGCAGCTGGGATAAAGAGTGGGAGACCAATACAGCAAATAGCAGGTTATGTATGATGTAACAATAAAGAGTAGAGCCCCAATACATACTCGTGCCCCCTTCTTAAAAGCAATATTTCTAATAGAGGAAAGAGCTTTCTGAACATGCCCACTTCACTTGAACACTCTAAATTCTCATCAATAATTATTTCTCCCATGAGCTCCCCTTGCACTGGATGAAGTTTAGCATTTCCACCATGGCTTAACTGCATCCTGTCTAAAGCACAATCGCCTGTCATCTCCTGGCTTCAAGTTATGCTCCCAAGATATTGCACTAAAAGAGAATTGCTGATCTCCACTCAGCCTTTTCCTGCCTCTAAGGTTCTTACAAACCTCTGCCATGTCACAAAAATGGAATCTCCCCAACATGAAGTTTTATCATGTTTTCTCTGTGGTAGTTGCAGTCATGTCTAAAGCACTGCAGACTAAACTGGAAAATTCTGGACTAAGTCAGTCATAGAACCATAGAAACACAGAATCCCAGAATGTTTAAGGTTGGAAAGGACATTTAGAGATTATTTAGTCCAACCCCTGCAGTAAGCAGGGACATTTTCACTAGATCAGGTTGCTCAGAGACCCATCAAGCCTGACCTCGAATGTCCCCAGGGATGGGGCCTCCACCACCTCTCTGGGAAAAAAATGCCAGTGATCTACCACCCTCAGAGTGAAGAATTTTTTTCTAACATCTGATCTGAATCTACCCTTTTCCAGTTTAAAACCATCACCCTTCGTCCTATCACTCCATGCCCTTGTGAACAGTTCTTCCCTAGCTTTCTTATAGGCACCTTTCAGGTACTGGAAGGACACTATAAAGTTCCCCCAGAGTCTTCTCTTCTCTGTAGGAGAGGTGTGCCAGCACTCTGATCATTTTTGTGGCCTCCTCTGGACTCGCTCCAACAGGTCCATGTCCTTCTTGATTGAGGGCTGCAAAGCTGGACACTCCAGGTGAGGTCTCCCCAGAACAGAGCAGAGGGGCAGAATCCCCCCTCTTGATCTGCTGACCAAACTCCTTGTGATGCAGCCCAGGATGGGGTTGGCCTTCTAGGCTGCAGATACACATTGGTGGCCCCTGTCCAGCTTCTCATCCACAAGTCCCCCAGAGTCCTTTTCCTCAGGGCTGCTTTCCAGCACATGATGTCCTAATCTGTATGGATAACAGGGATGGCCCTGACCCAGGTGCAGGACCCTGTATTTGGCTTTGTTGAACCTCATGAGGTCACCAGGGCCCACTTCTCCAGCCCACCCACGTCCCTCTGGATGGCATCCCATTCCTCTGGCACATTAACCTCCCCGCTCAACTTGGTGTCATCAGCAAATTTGCTGAGAGTGTGCTCAATCCCACTGTCAATATCATTAATAAAGATATTAAACAATACCGGTCCCAGCACAGACCCTTGAGGAACTCTGCTTGCCACTGTCTTCCATCTGGACTTGGACCCATTGACTACCACCATCTGGATGGGACCATCCAGCCAATTTCTTATCCACTGAACAGTCCACCCATCATATCCATATCTCTCCAACTTAGAGAGAAGGATGTTGTGGGGGACTGTGTCAGAATGTTGTAGGGGTTTTGCAGAAATCCAGATCGATGACACCCATAGCTCTTCCCTTGTCTGCTGATGCAGTCACTCCATTGTAGAAAGCCACTAGATCAGTCAGGCAGGACTAGCTCCTTGTAAAGTCATGCTGACTGTCACTAATCACCTCTCTGTCCTCCATGTGCCTCAGCATAGCTTCTAGGAGGATCTGTTCCACGGTCTTCCCAGGCACAGCAGGAAGGCTGACAGCATAGTTGTCAAATGACTTCTCAGTAAACCTCCTTAACATTCTTCTGCACACCAGGTAGCAAGAGGACTTAAAACTTAAGTATTCCTCATTACTTAAATATATATTACAAAAGAAATATTTCTTGTGGACTAACCAGTAAAGTGTTAATATAGAGCTTGCTGAAAGCTATTTTGAACTTGCTTCTGTTATATCATAGCTTTAGGGATTGACGTTGAGGAGTCCCAGCATTTCTGATCAGCTGCTAATGAAATGGACTTCAGTTATTGGATCATCAGCTGCTTTTTTCCTTAGCAGGCAAGCAATCCTCAACTTTCTGTGTAGAGAAAATCCAATATTGGAGAAAAGGCCTCTAGAGTGCATAGGAAGCTAATGTTTGTGGGGGTTTTTATTACTGTATTTAAGAAAAATTAGATTGGAAATGATTTGATTTAATTTTGAACTAATTGAAAAAGCTTATTGTCTTAGATGAGAAATAGTAAAACATAGCCTTAATTGAGTGCATGGTTGCTCAGAACTACACTTTTTAACATGAGAAACTAAAATTAGAATTCAGGCACAGCGGTGCTAGATTTGCAATTTAATATAAGACCTTTAGGAATCCTGACAGTTTGCTCCAGGGGATAAAATAACAGTTGCCACTTTAAGAGATAAAGTTTTCTACTATTATCATCACAACATTTATGCAGCTATGACTAAAAGTGACAGGATAACTCTTTACTGAAATAAATGGCATGGTCATCAACCTTCTACTAGCAGATAAAAGCTTCATGTCAAGTGATTTCAATGACCAAGCAGAAGGTAACTTGGCAACCTGTAATAAATAAAGGGCCCCCATGGAATAGGTCAGGCAAGCTTCAATGAACTTTGTGCTCCTCCAAAAATTCCTTCAGCATAATTTAATGAAATAAAAAGATACTGCCTTCCAGATGTTGAACCAGCACAAAACATACTGATTTAAATGCTTGATGTCTATTGATTATTACATAGGTATAGGCATTTGTCTGTTGGTGGGAATAATGGAGCCATCTATAAAGCTGTTTTCTATTATATTATCTTATGTTACCATTAATTTCCAGACCCTACTGTTGTGATAATTACCATGCAGTATTTCACAGTGAATGCCCTATAAGGAAGTCAACAGATGGAGGAAAGAGGAAAGGTGTACTGGAAAATTACAACCAGTTTTATGGATAGCAATGCTCAGAGGTAGAACGAAAACACATTTTTTGGGGATCATAGTGAAGTTGCAACACAGAAAGTGTAAACAAACCTGCATAGTCATTAATTCTACTACTGATAAAAATAAACATGAATTTATTTAAAATTGAGTAGACATTATGGCAAAAGCAGTATTCTGAAAAAAAAGATCACTAAATCCTGCCTGTCTCTGAGTGATCTGACTCTGCTTCTGTAGGACAACCATTATTCCCCAAAACATGTACGAGGAGAGCTAACATTTAGAGATGCAGCAGGGTGCAGAATCATTCATGAAGCACAGAGTCAGAGTGAGTTTGAAACATACACATGGCATCAAAAGTGAGGCAATTCTTTCTTAGGAATTAGGGACTTGAGTGAACTTGTAATGTTGAAATATTTGAAGGCATTGAATTATTAGGAGGTAGGTTTCTTAACGGATCCCACCTCCAGTTTTGCATTGAAATATTCACAGCAGTAGATTGCATAAACTTCAGCAACAAAAGCTTTGACTGAAATTATAGAAGCTGTTGCAATAGCTGGTGGATGCTGCTTATGCCTGAGATATCAAAGGACAAGGTCTGGTAAACTGAGACTAGAAAAGATGCATCCCAGAAGCGCAATTTGTGTAGGCATCATGTCTGACTGCTTTAAGTGAGCTTTTTTAAAGAAAAATGTACCTGTGAGCAGGACCTTCTGCATAAAGAAGCCACATTTGTCCAGCAGAAAGACCAGGGAAAACAAAGAAAGGTTGTCTACCCTCCACTGCTTCAGTGTAAAAAAGACCTAAATATTCTGTTTCCAGAAAGGGTGCAGCAATGTCAACACCAAGAGTAAATTATTTCAAATTTTTTCTTTTCAATGGTCTGTAAGGAAGAAATCCTTTTCTCTTTTTCCTCAGCAATTTTAAGTGCTTTATTAAATGTTGCAAATTGGGGTTTGCCTTGTTTTTTTAAGACCACTTGGAAATGTATTCCTGCTCTCAGACTCACTCACACAGGGTCAATTTTCTGCCTATATTACAATTCCCACACTCCCATAGGGAACAAAGAACAGTTTGTCAGTAGCCTGCAAAAGGAGACAAATGGATCTGTGCTCTAGTCTAATAACCTTCCTGAAGAAGACAGATGTGTGAATTGCAAAAGTTTCACCTGCAAAATCCCTACTGATAGACTAATTAAGAACTAGATCTCTTCAACCACTGCAAAAAAAAGAAGGGGGAAGGGAATTACAAAAGGTCCTCTGAGAAAGACTCAGGAAAAAAGTAACAGATGAGAAGTGGCTCATCATTGTTCCAGAATCCTTTGCTGAGGTAGGATTACACACAACCACAGTGAATTTTAGACCAGACTCTCAGGGGCTTACTGATATCTGGAGGATCTATAAACTGTGCATGGTTTTCAATATGTATCATAGAATCACAGAATCATAGAATGTATTGGGTTTTCAGAGACCTTCAAAGACCATCTACTTCAACCCCCTGCAGTAAGCAGGGACATTTTCACTAGATCAGGTTGCTCAGAGACCCATCAAGCCTGACCTTGAATGTCTCCAGGGATGGGGCCTCCACCACCTCTCTGGGAAACATGTGCCAGTGATTCACCACCCTCAGAGTGAAGAATTTTTTCCTAATATCCAACTTAAATCTACCCTTTTCTAGTGTAAAACCATCACCCCTTGTCCTACTGCTACATTCCATTGTGAACAGTCCTTCCCCAGCTTTCTTGTAGGCACCTTTCAGGTACTGGAAGGATGCTGTAAGGTTCCCCCAGAGCCTTCCCTTTTCCAAGCTTTGCTTTTTTCCCTGGCCTCCTTACTGAACCTGTCTTGAAGTTATTGGTTTGGGTTTTTTTTTACGTGTGGGAAGGATTGTGTGGAGGCGTGGAGATAGTTATTCATACCCACTACATTTTCACCTGCTATAATTAAAGCACAGTAGCCACCACCTCTAATCATGTGTACCTTACCCCAAACTATTGAAACAGTTGCCTGTGATTTATACGGCTAACCATAAGCAACACAGTTCAAACTATGGAAAGATAACAGATGAAACTGGTAAACTGATTTTGCTACTTTACCATATAGTTTACTCAACATCACACTTTTAGAGAAAGAAAAAAAGAAAAGCATTAATACCAACATTATTTAAAAAAAAATAAAAAGAAACTACTGCATGCCAGAAGTTTCCATGATGTTTTACCCAGGTATTGAGTTTTATTCTTAGACAATGCTGAAATAGCTATAACTCATTAGTTATAATGTTATATAATAATTATAACCCATTAATGTCCTTAATGCTTTTGAAAATTACTTCTTTATCAGCACTAAACCCTTCTAGAAAATTCTGGATGTGACATGTGAATATCACAGTCTTGTTAAATGAGACTCATTAATCCTTATCTTGAGCAACACTAGTTTCTCATTTTCAAAGATTTAACAGTATTTTCTTTATTTACTTATTTTTAAGTACTTCATCTTTCCTTTTCCTTGTCTGTAAAATGTTTGGCATATTGATGCATTTCAAAGGTTTGTGGAGAGAATACATGTTTTCAAGATTATGAGACATTGAAACCCCACAACAATGCTGAACTTACCACTACCTAACATAAATGAATCAAATAAGCCAGTGTTTCCCCATAATAATTCAACATTTGTTTTAAAAACTCAGTTGTTGCTTGAGTCTTCTTCTAGTAAGAAAAGGAAATGGACATGAGCATTTGTCCTCAAGGGTAATCATAATAAAGTAGCTCTCTGGAAATTTTGATATTGAGAGATTACCTAAGCGGAATAAATAACCAAAGAGCTTAACACGGAGTTGCACAAGACAGCACTCACTCTCACTCTGAGCAGGCAAAATCTTATTCTTAACAATAGTAGTAAATGCTTGTAGTAGGTTAACTCCCAGAAGGTTTCTGCAGTATTGAGTCTTCTCCTTGTCTGTGCAAACACACCGTACCATTCACTCTGGATGCTGAAAAGCATCATTGCATAGAGTGCTTTCCCTTTATGGTATACAACTACCCTTTTTTTTTTTTTTTTTNATGGGTTGCTTTCCCTTTTGGTATACAAATTCCCTTTTTTTTTTTTTTGGTTCCTATTATATGACAAAAGGCCTCAGTCAGGATGCATTAGCATGGTAGAAAGGCATGATATTACAGCTCTTTTGCAGGCGCAGTTTTTTCTTAGGGCCCTAAGAAAAATTGTATGTTGGTGTAGCATCTTCTACAGCTGGGGAGGAAAAAAGGTGCAGGAGACTGTGAGTGAGTCATTACCACTCCTTGCACGTTACCTTTCTATTAGCAGCAACAGCAGAAAAGGCTGAGCCAGTAAGAAAGAGAAATACATTGTTTGTGTTGGAACAGTTAATTCCCTGTCTTCCCTGGCTTACGAAAAAAGGGCAGTTTGCTCTTTCCCACTCCACTGACAGTCTGCTTAAGATTTAGGCAGTTATCTAATGTGATTAAGTCGTGAGCTGGCATAGCTGATCTCAGAGGGACTCTAGCCTCAGTTAAGACAACAAGTGCAAGAAGTGATAGTACAGAAGGGCATCAAAGGCATCAAATCAACATGTGCTGGTGGCACCAGTGTGGCATGATGGCTGGCTAGAACCAACAGAGCAATAGAAACACATGCAGTGCTAAAAAGGGCATGTTTCTGTAAGTGATAAACTGCACATAGAAGTAAACAGGCAACAGAATGCTCCTTTATCTGTTAGAGCAAGCAGTGTTGTTGGACAGTTTCTGTCCAGATTCAGGGTATAAATGGATTTATTCTGGGGCTGTGACAGTGTGAGTTTTTCTTTCTTTCTAATCGGCGCTGAGAAGCTGTGCAACACAGCCGTGGGTTCACAGTGCAGTGTGGGCAGTGCCCAGACTCTCTTTGCTGTTTCAGATCCACTTGACAACTTGAATGAAATTCATATGGAGCCTAAAAGCAAGGAGACGGAGCCTTACCATGCCAGCAGTCCAGCTTCAAACTAGACTGATTAGTTTGAACTAAATGTCTACCCACATGAAAACTAATATGCAGGAAAGATATTGTTTTAACGATATGAGGAGAAAAAAAAAAAAAGAAAAAGAAGAGTACTCAGTAATTATTAGTTGATTTGACAAAGTTTTCCATCTGATACCCCCATACAAAAGTCACAGAAACAGACAAAAGTTCTTCAACTCTTTCCACCTGTTTGGCTTCATTGCTTCTTGGATGTACCTGAGGACCTCAGCAGGTCCATGTGTAGGTTATATATTCACACACAGGCTGTATCTGGCTGGGTAGAACAGTAATTTGCTGCAGCAAAAAAGAGCCCGCATGACATACCTGCTTCAGGGCACACTCAGAGACTGCTGAAAGTTCATTGCTACCTGCTGTTGGTGGGACACGCCGGTCAGGATGCCTGCCCTTGGAGAAGCTGCAGAGCCCGTGTGTGATTACTCCTGGGAGCCTGCTGGAAGCAACAGCCCATTTACTCACTGCACCAGTGCTTCCTATAAATATATTTATAACCCTGGCATGCCTGCCTTACCGTAATCTCAAGGGTTTGTCTGGTTCAGAGAAAGCCATAATGGGAACTGTAAACTTTTATGCTTGTCCTCTCTAGAAAATGTGTTGAAACTTTTATAATGGAGATTTTTCACCTTTTGCTTGCTTCTCCTGAAATCTTACTCACAAAGCAGTTCTATAAAGAATTTTAAATAGTGTGAGGTGTACCCAACCGGGTTTATTGTCTGCACCTATTACGGCTTGTTGTCTAGACACTTCACCATGAGAGCTCAGTTGTCACAGTCTGACTGCTATGTTCACTGTAATAACATTGATGAATATTTTTTTGTTCTTACCCTAATTACGTTTGTGTTGAAGACAGTAGAATACGGCTTAAGAAAACCCTTTCTTCCCACAAAGGTGTCATGCTTGCTTTATAAATGTTCCAAAGAAAGGAGAAGGGAAGAGACAAAACAGAGGTACTTTAGAGGTGTCTATGTTATTAATATTTTGTCAGGCTTGCTCCTGGTTTCAGGAACTGGAGCAATTATTATTGTAATGCAAAACTTCTCAGTTTGACTTCCCAAAACTACGCTGAAAAGTGAAAATGTTTTATGAACACTGAAAAAGTGTTATGTAAAATGTGCTTCACACTATATAAGAAAACTAAGATGCACAGTTAATAGACAGCTTGCAAAACCTTTTGTGACCTTACTGAGGAAGATACCAATTACCATGAGAAATGCTCATAATTGTCCATTCGCCAAGAGATATCAAGTAATATCTAACTATAGTTTTCTGCATTCACAGTAAATGCACTTGTGAAATCATTTTTGGTAAGGAAAGTTGTTTAAGAATGCCACAAGGGCTATTTCACCTTTGCAGCACACATTGTTGGACAGATGCAGTTCTCAAGGGAATGCATCATTAATGTTTATAAAGTTTATGTAAATCCTCACTTGACAACCAAGACCATTTACACAGACATAATACCTTGGCCCTGGAATAGAAAAGGAAACTATTTCCTACATCCCTAATTAAATTCTGGAAGCCTGCTTCTCTTCTGCTGCCTCTTGCTCCCCAAAGACCCCTGAGCAAACCAAAGGTTCTGGGAATTGTTCAGGCACTCTTCGCAGCTACACAGGGTATGTCAACCAAGTAGTGGGCTGCATGGCCGTGTGACGCTAGCAACCATAACCAACTGTCATGCACTGCCCACAGGATGAAACTTGTTCACACACACAGCTGATGAATATATCTGTGACTGTAATAAATAGTTGAGCCAACACCTAGTGGGAAAGCATGAGGAAATACATGGTCTTTATTCCAACACCAAACCAGAATTATTTGCTCTTTAAATCCAAGCAATAAAGCAAAGAGAATAGTATAGCCTTGTTCTACTTAAAGCTACCTGATACAGAACTAAATGTCAAAATGGTGCTCATCATCCTTTAATGTGGGTGGGAATCACTTCCTTACTCTTTACGCACACATGCAAAGGCAATCAGTAAAACAGCTCCTCCAAGATGGGATCTCTCTGGCTCTGATATCTTGGGAAAGAAAAGAGGTGATGTGGGAAGACAAAGCTTGTACCATAGCTTGCCTCTTTCTGCCTAGGTTCAATGGAGACAGGGATGTGAGTCATCATTATAAATGGGCCATACAATAACCTGATTTGAATCTAGAATAGAGTTAATTTTCAGAAGAGGCCAGGAACGGAGACAACCAGGACCAGTGACCCAAACTGGCCAAAGGGATATTCCATACTGTGGTGTAATACTCTGTGAATACGAGCTGGCAGGGGAAGAAGGGTCACTGCTTGGGGTCAGTCGGGGCATCATTGGGTTTTGGGGCAGTAAGGAAATTCTTTTGTGAGTCACTCAATTTGTGCATTCTTCTATGACTTGTTTCCTTCTCCCTTTGTTGTCCCAGAAACTGCCCTTATCCCAGCCCTTAAGTTTTACTTTTCTTTCCCATTCTCCTCCTCATCCCACCGGGCTGAGTAAGTGGCTGCTGGGTTCTCAGCTGCCAGCCAGGGCTGAGCCACTACATATCATCTATTAACCACCCATTAGCCTTTAACCAAACCAGGAGGGATATGTCTTTAGCCTTTTTCTTCCACTTCCACCCCTACCCCCCCC
>VZTU01010834.1:55416-74720 GCA_013400835.1 Zapornia atra
CCCTGTTTATCAACTCCTGGCTTGTTTTGTTGGGTTGTGGGTTGGGGTTTTGGGGTTTTTTTTTGTCTCTGACCTTTGCCTTCCATATCAATGATGTCTCTATCCTTGTTGGGCAGTTTCCTGTGCCTGGTTCTGACCTGCCCTTCATTTTGAGGCAAATTTTTCCAGAATCAATTTGTCATACTGTGTTTCAATCCTTACCTCTGCTTAGGAAGTTTAAATTATCGTCCCTGTGCCCCCAAAATGTTTTTCAAAAGCGAAAAACTGATGAAAGTTGAGATAGTTCATACCAAGCATCAGATGCTTACTTGTATGCAAAAATGATATGCTTGTATTTGCTTTTATGCATTGTTGATCATTTCAGAGCGCAGGTTGCTCAGCAAGGAACATAAGAGTTTATCTGTTTGCAGTATATGTATCTTCATCATAAGCATTTTCATGCATCCCTGCACTAAATTAAATAGGTCATATTGCATAGTGATTTATAACCTGGAGAACCATTTGATTTCACAGGGGCAGCACAGGGTATAAATCAAAGAATGAATTTGACCCAACAATCTCCCTGAAAAGATAGACTTTCAGAGCTCCTATTCTTTATTTCTGATACATCCTTTTCAAATGGGGTGATAAAACTGAGCGCGTGGTTCAAGGTGAGCTCACACACTGATTTACAGAATGGCCTTACAGCATTTTCAGAAGTATTCTCTATTCTCTCCTTAGCACATTGTAACATCTTGTTTGGTTTTTAATCATTACTGAACGCTGGGCAGAGATTTTCACCGAGCTGTTCACAATGACAGCTGGGACGTTTTTCCCTGAGTACTTACAGTTAATTTAGATCCCATCAATGTATCAATTGTTCCTTCCAGTGTGCCTTACCTTGCAGCTGTCACAATGAATTTCATCTCCTATAGTGCTGCTGAGATACCATGCTTTGTTAAGATCTGCTGTCCTTTGTAGATTAACCTGCTCTTGATAGTTTTGAGAAAATAGTTTCATGGAAAATTTGCCAGTTCACAACTCTCATCTTTACAGAACAGGTACAAATGTTCAGAAAACCCCTACAAACTGCAGTACGGAAAGGAGCATCGAAGCTGAAAATGTCACAGACATACATATCCCACTGGTCAACACAGATTTACTTAATACCAGGTCCCCAAAACCCAGGCAAAACCCAACATATTTCTGACAACTCCCTCAGTGCAGTGATAACAAGGTAATATTTGGCTTTCTCATTAAATTAGCAATAATAAACTGTCGACTTTACCCTAAGCACCCAGGGAGGAGCCAGAAAAGTTGTGGGAGAACTGCTTTCTGAACTGTGAACGTGGACAAAATGGTAGTCAGGTGCAACAGCATTTTCTTGGATCAGAGACGAAATTCCTGGTAGAGACAGATCTGACTGACCAGTGCAGCTCACTTTGCTTTTTTATTAGACATTATTAGTACTTTAGATAGCCTTCTGCTTGGACACAACAATGGTGAACTCACTGCTTCCTTGTCCATTCATCTTTCCCCTGCTCTTTAGCCCTTTTCCATGGTTTAAGGTGACCTTGCAACTTATGAAGGAAAATAAAGGATTGGAGTTAAACATGTTATAAATGATTGACCTACCTGGATGGCAGCTGATAACATGCTGGAGGCTGCAAAGTTCAGATACTGAACTTTATTCTGAATGATAGATGCTATAAAGTAGAGATAACTCATATCGGAACAGCAACATTTTCATCAAAATGGAATGAGCAATAAGGGGACTGTCCTGCAGTCAGAGAAACAGCATGATACAAACAGGAAAAAAAGAACAATTATTGCAGCATTAAGCTGATAAGACCAGTATTTTAGAATGATGTAGTGAGTTCAAGAGCAACTCATGCTTTGCTCTGCTCAGCCACATAGAGTGGATGTAATGTAAAAGGCCAGCCAGAATCACAGCAGCCTGTGTTTGCAGAGGAATCCTAATTTGGGGAAAGGAATAAAAGGGATCAGAGATGTCAAGGAAGAGCTTATTAGATGAAATGTTTCTTCTGCCTGAATATGAGGACACTTTGAAGACAAGCTCGGACTGAAGAACAGTTAAAAGAGACTAGTTCTTTACATGTACTCATGCTGCAGAAGATAATGGAGTTTCTTTAAAAAGAGCTCTTAAAAATGCACTTTTTTCTTAAATCTTTTTTTTTTTTTTAAATGCACAATAAACCTGTCAGTGTAAAATATTGCCAGGGCCCAAAGTAGACACTGAAATAGAGTTTATACTTCATACATATATGCGGGGACCTGTAGTTGAAATCTTTGGTCTGAACTGGCCTCACCTATGCTAGTTAGATGACCAAGCTGTGGATGATGCATTATGAAACACAGGTTCTTCCACTGATTTTTCTTCAAAATGTTTTGAAACCAATTTTTAGTTCAGTGTTTTTAGGCAAACTTTTTCTTCCTCTTACAAATCTTTCCAACAGCAAGTATTTCTACAAATACAAACCCAGTTCTCATTATATACCACACTGAGCATTAATTTGATAAATATACAACAAATTCACACACGGAGGGATATGCTACTATGCCTGGTGACTATTGCAGCTACAGCTATTATGATTTTCTCTCAGTTTTATTATATATATATAAAAAACATATATTTATTACATATAGTTAGTCTGCAGAAACAAAACCACTTGACTGTCATATGCTTGTTTGAAACTGGAAACATTTTAACTGCTGCATTTTTAACAGGTGAGTAAAGGTTTACAGAACAGTTATATGTGTACTATAAACAGTAGAGTAGGAAAACATAGAAACAAGGATTTACAGTCCCAAATATCCCTATAACAACTTTCATTCACTTTTCTTAAGGTATTTGGCTTTCTTGATTGCAATGTATGTGCCAGGTTCCTTTTTCCTTCTGCATCAAGCTTCCTTCCTGCAGAGGTTCGGGAGGATATTGTTTACTGCCAGCATAACCTCTGCTGAGTATCTGAAAGTCGAACTGTTTTTCCTGCCTCATACATCAACTTCAAGAGTAAAAAATGTAGAGCTCATAATGGAAAAAATTGTTGTTACTAAAATAAACAGGAATAAATTAATTCTTTGATTTTTTTTAATGCCAGTGGCTGGACAGTATGCATTGCCAGTAAGAGCCTCAGCTGCTATACAACATATAACATAAAAAATTCACAAGGAAAAGATATAACATTACTGCAAGAGAACAATTTTAGATTTCTCTTCTTAAACATACTCTATATTATAAGGAAGGTTGCATATCAAAATATCGGTTGACAAGCATATACAGACATTAAATAAACAAATAAAAAAGTTTGCTTTACAAGCAATATCATAATCAAGCTCTGCTATCCAAAGCTATTTCTATCAAATAGTAGATCACATTTCTTCACAAAACGAAGAGAAGGGTTTAGTTATCTGGTTCCATCTGGAACCTTGTGTTCACTTCCATGGGTGTAGAATTTCACCTTGAGCACCTGAATCTTCACAAATCATCATCTTTTGCACCCTTCTCATAAAAATCTATATACTAAGTAGAAATGGAAACACTTAATCTAATTTTAAAAACAACTGGTACCTGAAAACACTTGAATGATTCTTTAGTTAGAAAAAATATGTTTTCAGGTATGTGTAGCTTTCCGTTGGATAAAGTCTTCTGTAGCTGGAGTAGACTTGCACTTTATGTGAAGCATGTACTTGTTTCTACATGGGATTGACATCATACAATCCAAGATACAGCTAAATAGTATTTATAACTATATATTTAGAGAAAAATATACAAATGCATACTTAGAGACTAATGTACATATGTAACAATTCTCTAACCAGCGATGTATTGCTTTCATATTCCTACTTCTCCACAGTTTTACTTTTCCTAACCATTATTAACAGTTGCCTTTTTAATGGTTGGTTGTTTTGAAATACAATATTAGCCATTACAAGTGTATTTCATACCTTATTATTATGTAAAGGATAACTATTAATTCATTTGTACAAATCAAATCCTCTAAGCTATTTCTCAAAAACAACTGATATTTTCAAGTATGTTTTAGCTTTTTGCCACTGCTACAACTACAGTAAGGTTGACCATCTGTGGCTTAGTGCTGCCTTCACAGTCAGAGAGTACTGCACTAAAGTGACCAGGAGGAACCCTTCCTTCAGACTTGCCCTCAAAGACCTGATCTCCAGCAATGGACTATCCAGGTCTACATTTGATGATTTGATAACATTTTGGTATGTAATATTTGAAGTGAATATCCATTCCAAAATGTGCATCCTTCTCACAATTAAATCAATTCTTGAAGCTGCTGAACTAGTAGCCAGATTGATGAGTGTTTCAAAAGCAGAAAGGCTAATCAAAAGTTGTCAATAACATTTTTTAAAAATAAATATCTTTTGTTCATGTACAGATTGGAAGCTACAAAGATATTTGCTCTCCCACATTACCTCCATTTGTCGCAACCTTTGGGTTGGAAAGGCCCTGAGAACAGCTCAACCTCTCCCCTGTTTCTTCTCTGTCCTGTGAAGGTTGTAGGAATGGTTTCTCCTCAGTGGCACATCCTGGCTCATGTCTAAGCATCTGTCAAAGAGGCTTTTAATGCTTACAGCTTTACAAGAGGTACAGGTGCTGGCGAGGTACAGATCGCTGCGACCTGTTACTAAACCACCTCACCTGCTGAATCAGATTCCCAGGTACCTTTTCCTTGGGCAGGAAGGCGTTTCACTATTTTCTAATGGATGTGCCTCTGAGGGAATGAAAGCTCTAAAAACCACAATCCCTTTGCCTAATTGTTTATGATACATGCCACTTCACACAGCTGTGATGCCTTGGCCCCAGCTGCAGGGAAACCAGCCTTCTGGTGCAGCTGCAAGCAGATTGTGCTTTTGTGCAAGCAACCAAACATTGAGGATAAAGATTTTGAGGCTCAAGGACTTAAGCTGGCAGAAGTGATGTGCATCATTCAGGTAAACTGCTTATTGCCTACAGGGAGGATGTTGGCTGTGATGTACTTGCCTTGGTCCTTGCCAACAAATTGTAACAGAAAAGGAAAAAGCAACGTGGGCTGCTGCACTCCAGCTGCTGGGAACGTTGAGCTTTTGTTTAGACTTTTTTTTTTGTTTACTTATCCTGTCAGCTTAGAGTATGATTCAAAACTATCAGGGTATGTCAGACACATCATAAGAAAAAGAGAAATGAATCTACTCTTTCAGCTCCCAGTTGCTGTCTCATATTAATGGGTATTTAACCAGGTTTTATTTAAGAAATACCTCTTTCACTTTAGCAACTGCCTCCAGGAAAACCATTCAAGAGTAGGGTATTTGCTGAGAAATATGTCAGGTTAATACAATTAGGGAAGGAGAAATACATGCTTCTGAACTTTTTTCTGTGCAGCTATAATTACATTTTTTTTCCCCGTTTATATTTATTTCTCAATCTCCTATTAAATTTTTACTGTAATTGATGAATGGAAACTTGTCCAATTCAGAAGGACATTGTACTTCAGAGCCAGAAGATGACAGGCAAATCTCTTTGGCTATTCCTTCACTGATATAGGAAGTAAGTAAATGCATATATTTCTAAAGGTTTTTAAGGCCATTTTGTATTCTGTGAAACCATAGACTTACCTGAATTTGTCTGATGAATAATAACTGTCTCTGCTTCTCTAAACATCAGACTTTCATTAAAGCTTCAGTGAAACTTCCACAAGTTTTAGTTTGTATATTGGTTGGGTTTTTTTTTTAACTTAGTCCAGGCTTTCTTCTTAGACACTGTAGCACTGTCTATTCTGCAACTTCCATTCCTGCTGATTCCCCAGAAATACAGATTCTTTTAGCTCCCCAGAGACAACCGATTATGCTCAAAGACTCTCTTATTAAAACCCTCATCTCTATTGACCAAGGCCGAATTCTTTTTCTCCTGCTTCTTCTAGTAATCTAGTTGGCATGACAACTTTTTCCAAAGGCTGGCTAAAAATCCATCTTTTATCACTGGGAGGTCTGACTTTCCTTTATCAAAGCCTAAACCAACTTTCATTCTGTATACTATCCACCATTCTTATGGGAGTCCTCATAATTTTTCTCATACTGGGCTTTTGTTTCTTTCTACAGCCATCTTCTTGCTGTTCCCAGATGGGAGCTGGGGGTGGTGGGAAGGGAAAATCCCACAAATGAATTTTCATGTTCTGTCCTTGTCAGGGCATAGGCACCAGAGGATGTCTTTGTAAAGGTCTAGGTTGCAGACAGAATAAGTTTCCTGCTTTTGGAGTACATATTTGAGAGCCACCTAACTCCATGATTATTGATGACACTTACTAATTAAATTTCACACAGGTGAAACAAGATGTGTCTTTAGAGAGGACAGCTATTGAACAGGAACTTTGCTAACTGCATCATGACATGCCACAGAAAATAGCTCATTAAAAGGCTTTATTCAATTTAATGCAAGACCTTATGACTATTCTTCTCTTCATGGACAGGATTGTCAGTGTTTGGTCAGATCTGTGGGTGAGTGTTATTACCTCATGGACACTGGAAGTCATAACATATAGCTTATATATATGAGGGGAAAGTTAGGAATCTAATTGCACCTGTATGGCCCCGTAATGCTTATCACCTGAAGACAGAAGAGCACAGCATTTCTCTTGAAGGCACCCACAGGTTTTACATGACCTAGGTTAGTTAGACAATTGGGAAGAAGAAAGGATAAATGCTCCTCATAAGACTTGTCTTCTAAACCCCTCATCAGCTTTGTAGTCCTTCTCTGGACATGCTCAAGCATCTTGATGTAAGTCAATCATATTGCAATATACTTTCCAGAGTTATGGTATGTATTTCTTACAGTTATAACAAGAAGCTCTATGGATAGTAGTTCTCATATCCCATGCCAACTCTGAGCACTTCTAGTTTTCTATTGATTGTGTCTGCCTTCAAGGAAAGCCACAATAAGTAATAAACAGTCTCACATTTGTGAAGTGGGTATTTGAAGTTTCAGAAGTGGGAGGCATCACCTGCTTTTAACTTGTTCAGGATCAACAGCCAGATCGTGCTTGGAGGTTGGAAGTTCACAATTTGGTGTTTCTCCTATTTGTAAAAGCTTCTTAAAGGATTTTAATCCAATAAAAAACCCCAAACATATAGCTCATCTGAGCTAATTTATTCAGTCACTTGTAATTCCTTCTGATATAAGCAATTTCTCCTTAAAAAACCACAGGCACTTGTTTTCTTTTGTAATATCCAAATGGTGGGTTTATTTATAATTGTCGCCTCAGAGTTTAATTTGTTTACTATTACTTGCCAGACTCCATGTGCTGTACCAAGTAACAAAAGTACATGTGTTTTGTGGTTGTTATTTAAATTTATTTCAAGAGATTCTTACCACCAAACTGAAAAGGGAAAAGCTTCAGGACATTCCCCTTATTGTCATCCAGCTCCATTAGTACATTCTGATACTAAATAAAGCAAGAAGACCAATTCACATCATTAACATACTTAATACTAAAGGAATTAACCTGCCTTACAAGTAGTTCTTCTGTTATAATAAATTTCTATTTCAGGCAGAATTTTTCTGAAGGTGCACATCTTTCTCTACTATTTGTCTACTTGAATACAGCAGGAAAAGCTTTCAGAATACATCACAAATAGAAGATGCAGTAATTCGTGCAGGCATGAACAGGCTTTCTGCATATGTTCCTGTGACAATTTCAAAACAAAACCAATGCCAGCCTACCAAATGCTAGGGCAGATTTTCAGTACTAGCATCTGGTGAATGCTGGATGCTAAAGAAGGGACTGAAGTGGCATAGGAATTATTTATTTTAAGAGCAAACTATTTGTCTTTCTACCAGCATTTTATATACCAAGTCTTGCCTTGATATTTCCTGATGGAATAGCCGAAGTTGTCCCAAGAGAAATATTAGTGTTTCTCCATTTCATTTTAAACAATGTCATTAATATCTAATCACATTTGTCACTTTGAAGCAGCTGGCTTGCCTGATACTGGACCTGCAAGACCTCCACTTCATTGGTTTGATGTTTCCTCATCTGAAAGCTGTTTTGAACTGTAGCTGTGAGAGATTCTTTCCTGAAATATTTCCCTGCAGCACATGCAACACAGGTCTCAATACTGTGCAGTTTTAGGCTTCTGTTATCATTAATGATATTTTCTGTCTGAGAATCTGACATTGGAATTTTATTTTTCTCTGTCAGTTTAATTTTTTTTAATAATGTTTTTCAGTATATCTCTTCATGTCGGATGATTACAGAACATCTAGAGAATAATTTCACAAATAACAGCCATTGGGCAAATCTAGCATTCAGATTAGGATTAAAGCCTCTTTTCTTGATGCTGGATACTTCAAATATTTTGATGAACAGGAGACTGGGATTCAAAGGATTAAGGAGACACTGTTTTTAATAAGTCTCCAAATCGTCAGGTTCCTTTGGCATGTATTTACCTTTTAAGTATCTCAGACTAATTAGGTTATTCTCAGAGTTGAAGTTTGCCAGTGGTGGAGAAAACTATGTAAATCAAAGTGTCCTGTATCTATTACAGCATCCCAAAACAAGTCTGTCTCAGAGATGATGTGCTATGACCCAAGAAGTCCAGAACAAAAGTATTGTTGGGTTCTTGAGGATAAGCAGACATACTTGCTACCTATACAAAGAGGATATATGAGATTATGTATCCAACATTGTCAAGGTTAGTTCTCTTAAAACAGTGTTCATTTTATATATATATATATATATATATACACTCATATATAAAATCATTTTGAGAAGCTGTGAGGGGGAGAGCATAGTAAAAAGTGTAGCATAAAGCATGTCACTCTCCTGCTGTCTTTACCTCCTGCAGAAAAGTTATACTGTTGAAGCAAAATAAACATTTGGATATAGTTTAGCAGACCTTGTAAGGCCATCATATTTCCATTGAAACAGGATTTATAGTATTGATTTTTTTTTAACCTTGCAGAAGATCGCCTACAGAAATAGACATAATTTTTTTGAATAAACTACACCAATTATCTGGTTGTCCACAGCTGGCGAATTATTTATTTTTTCTCAGTGCAGTATGATGGCCAGTAAAATATAAAACTGACTGGGACTATAATCAAAGGGTATTTCTGCAAATCACTCAATGACAATCCAGGGCAATTTTCAATTACTCTCAGGACAGATTTTTCCAATTGACTAGACAGAAAGTGGCAAGAAAGATTTAAGAAATGCCTTGTAAGTGCTGATCTGAGAACTTAGTACCAAATATCATCAATCTGTATCCTTCTGAGACCAAAAGATTTACAAAATTGAGCTATTGAACTTACATAAGCATTCAGTTATAGAATTATATATCTGATGGTTCAGTGTCTTGGGATTTTTAGTATTAAAGGGAATAGACTATAGACTCACACTTTGACTGTTTGCAATTATCATACGCTTCATTAGATTAATGACTGTCTGAACATTGACCCACTTTCAGTTTTGAAGATATCACTAAGGTGTTTCGCTGGGTTACAAGTAGTGAGTCGTGTATTTACAGAGGTTTGATGTGAAAAGAACTGAACTGATAGCCTTGGCATAGCAACAACTAAAATATATCTAATAGCTTAGTAAATATCTTACAGAAATTATGAATTGAAACCTTCTTAAAACTGGACATAGATACACTACAGTTGGACATGTTTTTCGGGGTTTTTTAAGTCTGCAAGAACTGGAAGGCAGCACACCTAAAAATAAGTTGCAACATTGGAGATACTGGTAGATTTCTATTACAGGATTGCTAAAAAAGCTGTAGCAGAAGTAAAGCCTCGTTACAGTGCCCAGCCTGGTGTCTCAGACTTTGCCACCCTAGTAGACAGAACAGGGAAGAAAGGTGGAATGACAAATGACTTAGTAGAGAGATGAGATGAGATGAGATGAGATGTAGGGTTCACACTCTCTAATAAAGGATGGCCAGTATTTTGGTATCTTGTTAGAAGCTAAAGACATCCCAAGGCGTCTCTAGCTGCATCATGCCTCTGGCTTGGCTGCAGCATCTTGCCCTCTGGACCATTTATCCCTCAGCCCTTTTCCCTGATGTTTTGTGTGAGTGACGCAGTGTGCACACCTGCCAAGCACAGGCACTGCACCAGCACCAGAACCATTTCGGTGTCTCCCTCCTGACATAGGCATTGGTGTTTCACATATTTCAATACACTTTTTTTGGTTTGTTTTTAAATGTGGTAGAAATAATTATACAACAGAATGACAGTCATAATGCACAGTTGGTTTTGCACCATTGATTGGCTGCTTCATCCCTCCTCACTAACACATCTTCCTGAGCAGATGTCTGTTAAATATTCACACACAAGACCCCACCCAAAACTGGGAATGGAAATCATCAACCTGAATATCAGAAAATACTTTCTTCCATAAAATTCTCTGTATCTCTGAAGATGATAAATTGCCAGATTTAAGCAGCAGCTTGTGAGCTCTGACATGTTAACAGGAAATCCTTCCTCCAACCTCCCGGACAATTGCTTAGAGGGAGGTCTGCCATCTACCCTGTTAGCAATTCATTCTTTTAGGTTCTTGGACTTTGTTCTAAATTTACAGTATACTAATAAAGTTCAGCATCTAAGATCCTATAATCATAGAATCACAGAACCATAGGGGTTGGAAGGGACCTTGAGAGATCATCAGGTCCAACCCCACTGCCAAAGCAGGGTCCCTAGGACAGGTTGCACAGGGAGGCATCCAGACTGGTCTGGAATATCTCCACAGATGGAGACTCCACAACCCCCTGGGCAGCCTATTCCAGTGCTCTGTCAATGTCACAGCTCATCCCAATTAACATATGTTTGTAGGAGAAAAAGAGAAAATACACTTCTAAAATTTAAATAAGAATACATCTCAGTACTCAAGCAATTTTTTTTCTTTCTTTTGGGAGCAACCCTGGAACAATCAGATTATTACAAATATTTTCTTCAGAGAAAACACTTCTAATTAGAAAGCTGTAGTTTGCTCCTAAGGCCAAATCAAAAAATAATTAATAAGAGTGCATTAAGATTCTGCGCACGTGGCATTTAGCTCAGTGCATTGAAGCAAACAAGTGAACAACTGACAGCACACTCATACAGGCCATATTTGCCAGAGCCATCTTCCTCATATAATGCCAATTATCTTGCATGATTCATACCCTCACCAAAACACCAAACATGAACATTCTGAGGTGTAATGTGTAATATCTACATTCATTTCTGTGTTGAAAGGCTAATTAAACTGGTAATTGTCATTCATATCTCTTGCTATTATATTTGTATTCAGAATTGCAATAGATGCAATCTGTGTGCATTTTTTTAAATTCAAGTAGTTTAAAATTAATTTGAAACTCTACAACAGCAATCATTCTCTAATTAGTGAGATAATCAATTAATAAGCTTCTAAATAAGGGCTCTCATCTTGTCAATGGAGATTATTTCAACTACGACGAAGTGCAATCTTTGTAGCAAAAAAAATAAAATATTAAAAGACAGTGAATCTATCCTACAGCCAGGAGATAAAGATACATCTGTTTGTTTAAGTGGTATAATTTTAACCCCTGCTCTGTGACAATGATTCATGTGGCTATAACCACAAGACTTCCATTAAAATAATAGCTTTCTGTGGCCAAAACAGCATGCCACTCTGAAAGTGTTCACACTTACTCTCTTCAGTTAATACATGCAAAGTGATTCCATAAAAGCCATTAAAAAAAATATAATGAATGAGCTCAAGACAACTGGTTATTTGTACAGGGGATTAATTGAACGATACAGGGAAGAAGTAGGGAGGATGCTGAGATTAATAAACCTTAAAGTGCAGGCCTGTTGTGCCAAATGGCCTTTTCCCCTGTAACTGTAAACAAATTTGGATTTTGAACAATTTTAGACCTCAAGGTCCTGCATTAGCAATGGCATAGGGTTCCTTGGGGAATTACTTGCACTGCTTTCTAGCCAGAAAATCCATGAGACAAACCCAAGAAACTGTTATCCACAGAATGAACTGGGAAAGGTAACTTTGCTTTGCCAACTTGATGGTCTGCTTACAGGAATGCCTTTGGGGTCATTTGTGTCATAGTAACTTTAGCATCAAAAAAGGCTACTGTGAGGTGTGCCACTACCAACAGATGCATTTAGATGGATTCTGAATTTCTTCTTCACAATTAATGCCTGCAGCATACTCTGAGCAGCCATTAAGTGAAATAAAACCTCTTCCTAGGCTGTGGTGTACAAGGGAACTAAAATTCTTCACTCTCCTAAGACTACAGTTTTTGCATTACGGTGAGAGAGAAGAACCTGACAAAGCTTACAGGGCCACGTTTCAAAACCTTCATTATAACCTTATACCCCAAGCAGGTTATGAAAGGTTTACCATATGAAGAATTAGCAGAGTTAATCTGGTCCTTTAATAAAAAGCCCATGTTTAAACATTACCTGATTAGAAACATGTTGCAATACATTTCCAGTTTTGGGTCAGTTTGGGTGTTTTAGACCGAGATTATAAGTTTCTGACAGAAAAATCATGGTGAATTACTCGTGTTCTTAGAGTGAGCTGAAATACTGTATTTTTCCAACACCAACACCAACCTCCTCACAAAATCCTTCCAGGTAGTTGTAGAGAGCAATCAGGTCTCCCCTCAGCCTCCTTTTCTTCAGGTTAAACACCCCCAGTTCCCTCAGCCGTTCTCCATCAGACTTGTGCTTCAGACTCTTCACCAGCTCACTACTTTTCTCTGGACCTAACCCAGCACCTCAATGTCCTTGTAATGAGGGGCCCAAAACTGAACACAGCACTGGAGCTGCAGTGTTACCAGTGCCCAGTACTGGTCCTGCTGGCCACACTGCTTCTGAAAATAACATCTTCTTGTCCATAGATAGTATAATTAAGTGACTTTCTTTGGCAACATACTAGAAGACAGAAAAGGATTAATTATATGGCTACAGAAATTTACAACGGGAAAACCAAAGTGCCAAAAGGCACACGTTAATTCTATGGGCAGCCTCACATTTCAGATTAATATCCTTTAAACAGAATTCCACATGAATCCAGTGAATGAATAAAATTATTTTAATGAAGCAGAATGTGGTGACTAATTAGCATGAGTAGTTTGACTGCTGAGGATACTTATGCATTGGGTTATACAACTTAAAAATCCGAATGTAAGTGTTGATGCAGAAGAAAAGCTAAATTACCAGGAAATAGGAATGTAATGATTTTTGCCATAAAGCTAGTAGTAGTGCTTAGGTGATAAATACTATAAAAAACACACACATGCAGAGACTAAATTAATGGAAAAGAACTGGGTCAGGAGGATCCCCTCAACTGAAGTTTATTAGTATTTATTCTCAGCAAAACCAAAGAGGATTATTTTTTACAGGAAGGTCATTAATGAAATTACTTTCCCCAGCAGTGGCTGCTGTGAGCAATATCAATAGCCAAGCATCGTGTATCCAATATAAGTTTTTATGTTGCCCAGCGGTATCTCTGAGAGATAAGGTGACTCATTCCTCTTCCTTGGCAATGAGACTATAGGAAGTTGAGCTTCCTCAAGGTATCATAAAAATTTATAAAGGATGCACTTATGAAATATCTTGGCTAGTTAGTATGCTATTAAAATGGTAGTGTGCTTCATTTGCTATATGTAGAGACTGGTAAGCACCCAGCTGAGCTGGGTAATTCATATGATGCTTGGACAGACAAGGCAACCTCTCTGGTCCTTGGTCTGGGTCTGTCCACACTAGCATCCTTCTTGGACAGTGACTAACTGATGTTAAACAAGTTAACAATTCTAACATGAAAAAAAATTATTTTAGGTTTTGTCGGGGGGGTTATTGGTTTTTTGTTAACCTTTCCCTTAGAACCACTTTAGTCAGTTGATACAAGATTGTGACAGGACCCCCACATTTGCCAGACCTTCAACATATGTCTGTCTGTAGCTTTCCTCAAGGTTAATTCCCTCCAACATGCTAAAGAGCCTGGAATTTAAAAAATCAGATTGTAGCAGAACAACAATAGGAATGATCATGTTTATAAAACCAGATAACTGAGAGGTGCTAATGAAATAAGAATAAAAAGCAGTGCTTATGAATAAGTGACCCATTTGCTCAATGCATCTCTGTAAGGAAGTTCTAATTCCCAGTCATACCCTCAACCCAGGAGTTTTCCTGGGGCTTTCTGAGTTGCATTAAATTGCACTTCACTCTTCCCAGCACCAGAAAAGTCTGTCTTTCCCATCTCCTCATGTGTCTGCTTAGCTTCTCCACGACAGCTTCCCCAGACCTGCAGGGGGAAGAGCAGGAAAGAAGGAGCTCTTCCCCTTCCTCCAATGACTCCACTTGGCCCAGAGAAGCCCACAGAAGAGCAAAAAGTGGATCCTTCCCTCCCTTTGCTAGGTCAAGCTATCTTCAAACAAATATCCCATACAGCACGCAATGAGCTGCAAACAATGAAAGCACAGAAACTGCTACAAGCTCAAATATACTCTTTAATTTGAAAATGTAATGAATGCAAATTAAATACTGTAATAAAAGCTTTTTGAAGTCAGATCATGTATCAGAACACATCGACAAATAAATACTTCCAGTAGGAATGAAGCTTTCTTCCAGTCTTCACTGTTTATTAGAGATAACCTCCTATCACAACAATTCAAACTATGTCATCAGGCTTAGCTGCAGATGCCACTTACATAGGTGAGGGCATTCTTATTTTCAGGGATGGCAGTTTCTATAAGGGTTTTTTATGCTTTTCTCTAAAACTATATCCACAACCTAACCAAACCAAATCAAACAAAATCAAACCAAACCAACTAAACTAAAACAACCTACAAAAAAGAAATTAATGTTTACATAAAGCAAAAGGAAGCTTGTCTAAATGACTGAGTACTAGACCCATAGGATATTGGGGGCAGGGGATTTACAGCTGAAGCTTGTATCTCAAACAGCCAGTGAAAGAAACAGAGGAAAAACTATATGATTTATCTTGCACAAAACCCTCAATTTCTTTGCAGTTTACATTTCTCGCTGCCCTTTTCAAATATACTGCAAAAGGTGATGGTTCCACATTTTTAATTGGCTTCTTTCTGTCAAAAGCAGTTTGTGCCATGATATAACTTGTCAGATCTTGCTGTACCCCATCAATACCTAGTATGTAAGTTTCTACATTACTCTTATTTTGTAAATTACTAATGCAGACTTTTATTTCCTTGGCAGCATTGTATATACAGAGAAAAAGCTGGAATAAAATGGTTCCCATGGCAATATTATTCCTTCTGATATAATCCGTTCATAAAGAGTTTTAAAAAATAATAATAACCCCCAAAACCAAAATACTGTAAGAAAAAAAGACCAAGTTGCATAGAAAAATCAGTTACCAACTTCATAATTCTGCCCATGCAGAGTGCTCATTATTACTTTTTGTCTCTCTAAAAGTTCTTACATATACTACTCAACAGAAATATCATCTTCATACATACAAAGGTCATCTTTGGAGGGTCAGGGAGAAGAAAAAAAATCTTTTCTGAGTTTTGTACCAATGTATCAGAACACACTGAGCAAAGCTTTTTCCACACAGTACATGCATATTTATGTTCTGCAAAGGAGGTATTATTAGTAACCCATCAACGTATCATCCATGTAGCCTTTATAATAATACATAATATAGAAAACACCTGAATATCTCCTCTGTTAAACAATGGGAAATACTGGCAATATGTAGAAATCATTCAGGATCCATTAAAAGCTTTTCAAAAGCCTCTCAAAACTAACATATTAACTAGCTTTCATGGACAACTCAAAATGTGTGCTTAAACACACACAAGATTATTATTTTCATATAGGTCATTCTTTGATTAAGTTTAGTAGAAGCATAAAATAAGTTTCTAAACATACTGGAAAATGCTAGACAATTTTCAAGTCTATGAAATCAGTGACTTGCCTAAGTTAAAAAAATAATTTAAAAAAAAGTCTGCTCTTGCCATTTCAATTCCA
Source organism: Zapornia atra (assembly GCA_013400835.1). Classification (NCBI taxonomy): domain Eukaryota; kingdom Metazoa; phylum Chordata; class Aves; order Gruiformes; family Rallidae; genus Zapornia; species Zapornia atra. Next base: position 71,408 of record VZTU01010834.1, read on the forward strand.
GCTTTGAAAGACTGTAATTTTACATGGTTCAGCATTAATCGTAATTCCTTTTTTCCTAAACCTGCCAGATGAATTTTGGTTTACACTTTGCATTTTAATTTAATCACTTGCCCTCTGCTGTTCTTTTTTTCCCCCTGACTTATTCAGCTGATTTCACAATTGTATATGTCAGAGAGAATAAAAACCGACCACAAAACAGTTTTATGCTAGTTACAAACTTGGCACCAGATAAGGCAAAGTAATTTATCCTTTCTCTTTACAAGACTTACAGAGATAACCAAAGTCCTTTTTCTACAATGCGTTCTGAGAAGTTGAAGTCTTTGAATCTGCTCAGAGTCCTGATGTCTTAAGATCACTTTTCATGACTCTTGGGCACATTGTATAAAAAAAAATAATCAAAGGATGCTGACCTTCATAGCTGACCTGCACACCCCCCAGAAGTGATTACTTCTACAATTCCTATTCAGGCCAACCAAAAATACAAGTTGTTGGTTTTTGCTTAAGGTAGATATTGTGTTTTAGAAAAAAAACCAACCACATATCATTGATTTTAACTTTTTCAGTGAAGGGAAAATCCCATTACAATCCACAGTAGATAGTTCCAATATGAGTTATCTTCAGCACTAAGAATATGAACTGATATGTTACACTATGCTTCTTATATTTCACACTTTTTTAAAATTCAGGACCTTCCGATTACACTCACAAATGTTGTCTGAGTTCTTCATGTAGGCAATTATCATGTCAACTCATCCTTTGGTAAGCAACAGGTTCCTTATTCCCAAACCCATATGAGATGTATTTGGACCACCTCCAGACTTTTTTATTTTTTTTCCCCTGAAAAAAACCATCTTCTTTACTGTTATCCTAGGACAGAGTTCTTCTGAAAGTATTTCTACACTAATATTTTATCATGCAACATAGCAGATGGAGCACCAAGATTTTCGTTTCACTAGGATCTTAATACCAGTAATGAGTTTGAGGCTGTATGATATTCGGTTGTCTATGCAGATATACATTTCCTCATCAGACCTGTTGTTTGGAGAATTTGTGTGTTTGGTTTCTTATGTAGGATACTCGAGAATATAATTACTCTGAGTAAAATAAACATATGTGTAATCTTGTTGGGTTTTTTCCAAATATTACTATTCTTACTCCTGCTTTTGTGGTTAAATATTATTTTATTTTAAGCTAATCACAAGCCTCAGAAAGGGAAAAGAAAACACCCACTCCATTTTCTACCTGATATATAAGGAAAGATTATCTCCAGGAGGTAACATATTTTGGTTATAGCTATAATTGATTATAGCTATAGAATGTTTATAATGACAGGATTTAGCAGAGCTACATCAGGAGAGTCATCCAGACTTCCCAAAGACTCACTGACAACATGACATTCATGGTCTAATTTGTCAGATATGCCTCTTCATTTTATGCTTTGGAGGAAGAGCAAATCTGGTTGTAACTCAGATGTTTCCATGAATTAAGGGTATAGGGAAGTAAGACATAAGCAGGGAGATTACAGGGGTGATCAGAAGCTACAAACATTACAAAAGACCTCACATTTTAGAAAAAGTAAAAAAAAAAGCCTGCTGAGGTCTGCACACTGTACCTTGCTAACAGAGAATCAGAATAAATGCTTGAATAATCCAAGGTGAAAACTCCAGATGACTCAAAGTTAGGAAGGCAGGGGAAGGGAGGAAAAGGCTGATTGCAGCTGGAAGCAGTTCTCTCTTTCTTCAGATCTTTCTGCAAGCGCAGCAACCAAATCTGCTTTTCAGGAAAGCATTTGTGTGGAGGTAATGTGACATGTATTCCAAATGGAGAAGGGATACACAGCACTAATAACTCCCTCAACACATAGTTGTCCGACTTCAACTACTTTTGTTGATTGTTTAAGCAGCTACTGGATGTTTACAGTATGTGTATTGTTGCCAATATTCCATTAGTATAACTAACTTAAGCTTCTTACAGAGCAAAAGGAATTAATTCTGAAAGGCTGTTGTAAATCTTACATCCTATATATCAAACATTTCTACCTCTCTATTGAATGTAACAACAGTATCTTTAAAAGACACCATGAGCTTGTAATTTACAGGTACTCTGTAACTGCATACTGTAATAGCTGCATTTAAATACATGTGCATATTCTTTCCCCAGAATATCCTTGAATTCTTGTCTTTTTATTGGTTATATTTTTTTAAAGAAAGAAATATGTTTAATGAGAAAATGTTAATCAGCAGTACAAGAAAAATCATAAGTGATTTTTTTTCAACACGGTGTGCTGCCAGTTACAAACATTTGGCAAACACATGAAAATATTGATGATAACTTGCAGTGAATATTTCCTGTATTAATAATAATGCAATCTTATCTCATTAAAACACTAAGTAGTAATAAACAAGAAAAAAAGAGTACTTTTTTGAATCATAATTCTGTATTATCATTAACAATATTTGTCTGGATTTGCCCTTTTGAAGGGCAAATTTCATTGAGATTTCAGTGCAGTGTGGAATAAATAAAACAAACAAATATGCAAATTCAAATCATATTAGCACCAATTCATCTAGTTTAATCTCAATGTATCTTGAATTTATTTTATTTAATATTATTAATGTTAGGATGTGTGACTGAACACTAACCAAACAGGTAATGAGACTTAACATTTGGAGTGTCACAAGTAATTAAAAAATAATCCTATGGCTTCTGGACTTTCTGTAAACATGGTTTCCCTTCTTAGGCTCTAGCAAAAGATCACTGAAGGCCATGGGAAAATTTTGCACAATTTTTTAAGCACTGGCTCAGGTTCTGTTGCTATGGTTGGTGAAACTAATAAACCATTACCTATAAGACTACTAAATATTTATACCCCCATATCTCTAGCGATGAACAACAAAGTTCCAGTTTCATTACAATAAGTCTTTCAGTAATGTTTGTTCACCAGCAAGAACACCATCAGTTATGCTTATAAATAGTAATAAAATGTCTGATGAGAGTTTGTACAAAACTCCTCGATGAAATCCCAGGTGTCAATGGCATTGTTCAGAAAAAAATCTAAGAAACAATCAGGGTGGTTTATAGAACACAATAGCTGGAACAGCAGGAGCCTCCACAAAATACAGGGCTGCCTGACAATGCATGAATCTTACGTGAACCTTTTCCATGAAGACTGATAGACAGATGTAAGATATGGCCCCCTGAGTGCTGAAGGAATATGGATCTGCACATCTGAAAGAAGGAGCAGGCACCCTGTTGAGAGTACAAGAGGAAGTAAATGAGCTCCAGTAACATTGCTCTGGCAGAAAAATAAATA
>VZTU01010835.1:345-48481 GCA_013400835.1 Zapornia atra
CTGCGAAACCAATGAAGACTGCCCTCCTGGCTCCTTCCTCACACCGTTCCTCCAAGCTGTCTATCTCTTTGTGCAGTACATCATCATGGTCAACTTGCTCATTGCTTTCTTTAAGTAGGTACCATCGTACATTGCTGCAAAAGTAACTAATACATGTTATGCCAACACTTCCGCAAAAGTCTTTTGCCAAAAATGCCCCAGCAGGGGTATGTTGATGGTGAATGTTACCCCATCTTCTATGGGGGTTCTGTGAATTAAAAAAAAACAACAGTGAAAGCAAGAGGGTGGAAGTAAGGGGCTGGTGAGCAGACACCCAAACTGTTTAGCCATTTAAACAGAATCTGCTTTTGTGAAAGTGGACAACTTCAGTAGGAAAACAAGCAACGTTAATACAGCTCTGAAGTAACTTGTCCTTTGCTCATAAAAGTTGTATTTGTTGTGCTGAGAGCCTATATACTGTTCATCATAAGGCAGCCCAATATTTAAATTGGCAGATAAGTGAAGGTATTCAAAAGAAGAGGATAATGACTTTGTAGGAGTATGCTCTTCCTTTAGGTAATAATTTGAAAATTCCTGCTGTTTGGTGCAATTTGATATATTTGAGGCTGAAATGTAACTGTAGTGATTTTAGCTGTTTGCTTTTTAACGTCTCCTGCCAGAGTAGGAAGAATCAATGTAGTAATTGTGTAGTAGTGAATCAGTGGTTTTATAGTAGTTCTAACCTTTCAAATTTTAATAGGAAAACACCTGTAGTGGGTCAAGTTTTGCAAAATATTAGTGAACAGTCTAACATTAGTAGTTAATTATTTTTTCCTGCAGTTTTAATATTTTGGGGGAAGAAAAAGTCAGCTATAGGTTAAAAAAAATTCAAATGAAGAAATGTAGTGATTAATATTCAAGAAAACTGAATAATCACAACTCTTTCTATTCCCACTTCCAATTAGAAATCCCTTTCCTGAAATCATGGCAAGGCATCAATTTTGGTGTGGTTTTTTTTTTTTTTAATACATGGCTGTGAAATTGCAATTTGAGTTATTTCTAGATTTAAACCTTTAGCAATGATGATATGTTAAATCTTCTGCCTAGTGATTTGATTGTTCCAGAAGTGGGACCAAAAATGGGTATGAGCAATATATTTAATTATGTTCCCAGAGGCAAAGTTGATGTTTTTGTGATTATATGCTGGGTGTGTAGTATGGTGGTGCTACTCAAATTACAGTGCAAAAAACCATTAAGTTGCTTCTTGTACTTGGGCCTATGATAGTAGATACAGGAGATTGTTCAGTGCAACAAGAGTCACGTTTTGTAACATCATGGCTCCAAAGTGCACCCTGCAGAAGCACTGCACATGTAGCTGCCTATTGCAGCAAGTATTTTGTTCAGGGAGAGTGCACTGAAGAGCAGCAGAACCATTTTGTTAACACCCTTCCCTTAGCCTGACTTTTGCATTTAATCCAGTCCAAAGAGGCAGACAGTGTTGAATTCTCAGTTAGGCTATGTATTAAAGTTTAAATAATCTGGCTGAGATTTCAAAGCCACTTCAGGGATATTCTTTGCCCAGTTCCCATTAATGTGAATGGGAATTGGATCTCCAAATCCGTTAGGCAGCTTTGAAGATCTCATTCTCAGTGCACTAGCTGCAGGCACATGCTGCTGCTTTGTTAAATGGAAGTTGCTAAGCTGATTTACCTCACTGGAGGGATGGGACTTTTCTTCAGTGTCAAATTAGATCTGTAGACAAGCATATTGTGCTGTATTGGGAGCTTTCCTCACAGGAGTCTTTTACCCTCCTTCTGCCTTTATCTCTCTTCTCAGTAATGTTTATTATGATTTGAAATCCATATCGAACAAGCTCTGGAAGTACAACCGATACCGCTACATTATGACCTACCATGAGAAGCCATGGCTGCCTCCACCTTTCATCCTCCTGAGCCACATCGGACTTCTGATAAACCGCATCTTCCACCACCATCCCTCAAATGAGATGGATCAAGAGGAAGGGGATGTTGGTCTAAGTAAGCAGACCTAAGCTAGGGACCCAAAGGAATAACTGATGATGAATGTTTTGCCAGCGTCCCATCAATTTGTAGCTCAGTTCCTAAAAAAAACCCCCTAACAAGCAAACAAGCAAACAAAAACACCCATAAAAAAAGAAAAAAACCAACAACCAAACCCCAACAGAAAAACGCCCCCTTCCTCCCCCCCACTCCCAAAAAAATATATTCTCTGTATAGGATGCTGGTCTTATTTGCAAAATGGTATTTAGCTTGCTTGTTTGAGAACTCTTGTAGGAAAAAGTGACTAGGGGAATGCTTTGCTTTGGTTTTGGCTTTTGCTTTGCATCATACTGTGCATCAGCCAAGATACATTAGCACTGAGCAGAAATCAAGTGACAGCAGCTTCTTCTGTAGGATAGAACAGCCTTATTTTGAAAGTAAACAATACTGGAGGTATAAATTTCTGTACATTTGTCCTGAGAAGATCGATTACTTTTTAATTGCCCAGAGGAAATCACAGCAGAGCCCGAAGATAGAGGAGATCCAGGGATGGCAAATGCAGAGAGAGCCTAGGGGCCCTTGACCTCCTTACTGCATCTTTCCCTTTGTGCCCTGTCTCATTGCTGCACCTTAACCCCATCTCCTTCACCCTTCCCAACCTGGACTTCTCAATTGCAAGGTCCTTCTCCTTAATGCCATGCCAGTTCCCTGTTCTACTGTTGCCAGCTCCTGCAGCTCTGCCAGGAGCAGGCCTAGCCATTGCAGGGAGAGACAACAAGATGTTAGGATGGGAATTAATACTGGGGCTAGGGGGTTCACTGGGTGAAGCAGGGGACTGGGGAGGAGGAGCAGCTTTTCAGCTGTACCCTTATCTGAAAAGACATTGGAGAACATTGGTGCATATTATTGTACAGCCTAATCCTTTTTGATGCAACGTACATCCTTGATGCCTAGTAACAGAGGTGAGCAGACCCTACCTAGGTTATGCTTCACTTAGGATTTTCTTTGCTGAACATGAATCCCTGAAGATATCTGGCATGCTCACAGGTGGTTACAGAGTTAAGAACTCGGCTTAACTAATCGATGCTGAGCTGCTTTACTGATGCTCCTAGGCTCAGCTCCTCCATCATGACTGCATACATCAGCCTGCCTTTGAAGTACCACTAGTTGTTTAATATGCATGCTCAGTGTAAGTCACTGACGTAGTCTCCTCTTGTAAGGTGCATTAGGCGCAAGGAAAGCCGAAGCACTGCTTAGCACATCTAAAGTCCTCGGAGAGAACAAGGCTCGTGCCTTGCCTACACTTCTCAAAGGAAGAGACTTTTTTAGTGTTGTGTGTACTTTTTAGTCCCTTTTCTATACGCCTCTGCATTGCTTGGTAAGTTTATTGCACTTGAATTTTGGTGTGGTTGTAATTATCTGGCTTTAGCAATGAGGATCCAGTGCCACCCCGTGGAAAAACAATGAAAATACCAGTACGCAGAGAGCAAAACCTTGGAGGCAGGTGCACAAGTGGATTAGGGGTGAAAAGAGTCTAGGAGGTGATCAGATCGCATTGGGAGTGAGAGGGGGACCCCTGGAACACTGCGGGGGGCTTCCCTGCTGGGCCGTGTGTGGCAGCCGAGGAATAGATGCTTGTAGCAAACACTGTCATGTCACTTGGCACGGATACCCCCCTGAGCAAGTACAGCGAGGACCCGGGTATGTAAAGCAGGAAAGAAAAAAGGAGCTTGGAAGGAAGATGCAGAGTTTGGATCAGAGAAGCAGCTTTCTTTCCACCGTCTGTAATTCTTCATGCTGACTTATAATCGATCTGTTCTCTCAGAAGTCTTGGTGTGCTGAAGAGTGTCATGAGCAGCCCAAGCTGTGGAGTTTTCAACTTTGGAATGTGTTCTTTTTCTCCCAGTGATGTCGCTTAATGTTTTATATGTACTAACGTGTGAAGAAATTAGTTGAAAAAAAAGCTTTGTAACTTTGAGTACCTGAAAGGACCGTATTTGTCTTAGGTGAATAGTCCTAAACGAATGCCTGGACAAAATTATAGTGAAATCTTTGCAAATCTTACATATTCACAGCTAAATCTTGTGAGTCACACATGTATAACAGGATACAGAGAAAAGTTTGGGAGAAAATACATCTTTGTGAGCAGCCATTTGGTATGTACTTCTGAGGCTTTAAAAGGGAGTGCACTGGAATTTTTGTCAGTGTGATTTTGCTCCCTGTCTAAGGGAACATAAAAAAAACCCCAAACTTTTAAGTCTATTTGGTATGTTGAGCCTACACATACACCCAAAATCATGGACTTAGATCATATTAATTCTCTTCAGGGGTGGGAGGGAGGAAACCTGTTCTCAGAGATTTCTTTTTTCTTCTCATGGATGCTTACAAACAACTGTATTTGTCAGCATGCTTACACCGGCTCCTATCTCCTTTGTTAAGAACTGTACCTGAGTGATGAGGAGTTAAAAAAACTCCACGACTTCGAGGAACAGTGCGTGGAAAAATATTTTCATGAGAAGAATGAGAGCCTGAGTTCCAGTGACAGTGAAAGGATCCGTCTGACAACAGAAAGGTGTGTTTTGATGCAGATTTGTGCTCTTTGTATACATTTGTCATATAAAAGGACTTTGATAAGCTCATGCTTTCAGACGGGTTTATGGCTACTGTGAACATGAGGAGCAGCGATGTCCACAGGCCTTGCTGATTTGGTGGAGATGTAACACACCTGCAGTGCTTGGCAGGCCTGGCAGGGAAGCCTTGCTGGCAGAACCCCATCCCTAGTTGTGTGCAGTGTATGGCTGGTTAAAGGGGTGCAGTGAGGTACTGCTCAGTTTCACTTTTGCGGGCTAGGTAGCACCACAAAAATATGCCCAAGTACAGCACACCAAGCATACTGGTAGTCAGGTGCTTAGCAGTGTAGGAGCACTGCGCGAGTATTGCTTGTGAGCCTGACTACAGCTTACAGAAACAAGCCTATAACCATTATCTACAGTCTAGTGCCTTGGTTTGCAAAAACCGTCAATAGACAACTGTCAGTGGGGTTTCAAAACTCTTTGTGTTGGCCTAGTTTAGCTTTCCATTGAAATCAATGGCAAAGCTGCCATTAAGTGTAATGGGAAGAGTTAAAGAACGTGAGCGCTATAAAAAGTCTCACTGAATGCCAATACTGATCTCATCTAATAAATTTGTTTTGCCCAGAGAAAGATAGCCTCTTAATCTTCGCCTGTTCATAATCTTATTTTCTGCATACTAAACCAAAACACACAAGCAAAATGAATGTCCCCTGTAAAGGAAATAAAATAAGTAGCTTTGTTCAAATGCTGCAGAATCAATTACAGCTGGAAGATTTCATTTAGTGGATAAATATAGATCTGGGAAGTGTTTTTTTTCTGAGTGTGAAGGTGAAACACACTTCACAGCATTGCATAGCATTAATACATAAATTAATTTAGGTGAATAAAATATTTTGGGACACCAGTCTTTGATTTTATTTGTGATTTTATTCAGCTGTTGGTTAAATACTACACCTTTCAGTTACTCAGTGACAAAGGAAAGGAGGAACTTCTGCATATTGCCTGCAGCTAGTTTATCACTGTCATCTTGATAGAGCACCAGAGAGCATCTTCAGGAAACACAAAGATAATGATTTGGTTAAAATTATATCATTCAAGGCAAAGAAGCTCTTGCACTGTTCACTGTGGATTTGAAGACTGTAAAAAAAAAAAGCCTTTGCCTTTTGGGCAGTTGAATTTTACTTGAAGATAACTGATGTCATCAGACACACAGAATTTGTTTCCAGAGGACAGATGATAGGTTGTTGGGAAGACCCTTTTCCCAGCAGTCTCCAGTACTGGAGAAATGCAAGAGAATCTGTGGGTTTGTGTGTGAGCCTTGACCTTCTCATACTTGCACAAGAAATGTATTCATGCAGGATGACTGGCTGAGAAGAAGTTATACTTTACAGAATTTTACATTTATAGCAATAGTCAATACAGCATTTCCCACGCTGTGTCCTGCTGCCCATGGTTTAGTAGGTTCTATGGCAAGGAATGGACATTCATAGGAAAATTGCAGTTTTTTAAATAGAGACTCCCTGAGCAAAAAGCCTGTTTCTCTAAAAGTCACCGGCTGTTGGCCAAGTAATCTGAACGACATGTTACAAGTCTGGATGAGTTCTGTCAGATTTAGATATTCATGGGACTGGAAGTCACCAGTTTAAAAAAAAAAAAAAAAAGGGGTCTTTGAAACAGTGACTTTTTGAAATATGTTAATAGCTTCATCATCTGGCAAACAAAAGTAAAGTTCCACATTTTGCTATTTTAATTATCTTTTCTTTTTCCACCTAGAGTGGAGGAGATGTTTCTGCAGCTTAAAGAAGTGCACGAGAAGGTATTTTATATCAAAGAGTCATTACTCTCCCTGGACAGCCAGCTAGGACATCTACAAGACCTGTCTGCCTTGACAGTGGACATCCTCAAAGTGCTTTCAGCTGTAGACACCTTGCAGGTGGAAGAAGCTTTACTGGCTGACACAAAACATCGAACCTGTAGGAAGCTGCCCCATAGCTGGAGCAATGCACTCTATTCCAAGACCTTGAGCAGCCTGGAGTGTTTGTATGACAAGAAGTATCACTACTACAGCATGCCACCCTCCCTCTTACGGAGCTTGGTAAGGAGTCAATGGCCATCGGAGTGCAAAGACCACGTATTGAGAACTGAGAGTAACAAAGTGGTAGAAGACCGCTCTCGAAAGATAGAAACAGAAAGTGACACACTCACTTCAGGAGTATCCTCTGAGACTAAGTCAACGCCCAGATACGGACAGTTTTTGCTGGTGCCCCCTGACCATCAGGGAGGATCTTTATCTGAGGATGTTAACTTGAATTTATCCTTTTTGAGCACTCCTGCCAAGTGCAGGGATGATGCGTTCAGAGGTGAACTGCAAAGTAACGTGGTGGTGCAGCAAAACTTGCAGAGTGCCAGCCTAATTGGGAAGGAACCAAAAGATTATGGATGGAGCCAGAGAGACTTTGTTATTCACTTGCCATCAGAAAAGGCTAATGCTGTAGGGGCTGATCATCCTGCAGGTCTCCAGCCATCGCTGGATATTGAAGAAAGTGCAGTGCTCTCCTGTGATGACAGGGAAGAAACTGAAGGTGGTTACGTGAACTGGGGATTCTCTGAAGGTGATGAAAAAGGGGTTTTCAGCTCAGGGACGAAACAAAAGAAGGCCCTGTGCATACATTCCACCTATAATAGTGAATGCAATTGCACGAGTGGTCCTCCCAGGCATGTCCAGATAAGAGAATCAAAGTCCTTCTCCTACAACTCCAACAGGTCAGGTAACAATAGCATCACCTCTCAGAACAAGCTGAAGCGCAGCACCTCCTTCTGGATCAGCCCACTCTGGAAAGACTGGAGTTTCTGTAGGAGCAACAGCTTACAGTCCCCAAAGAAAGAGAAAAGACGGGAAACCTTCAAGACCATAGGTGGTAATTATATAACACTGTACCTGTACAGTATCTCTTACAGGGGAGCCTGAGGCATTATTAAAAATGTTTCATTTCCACCCAGGAGTTACTACCTGCAGAGAGTCCAGAGATTCTTCATCACCTTCTTTGTGCTGGGTCTGGCAGCTGTAGGGGATTCCTGGGGTGTGCCCGGTATCCAAGCTGCACCACCCCCATGTGTCAGCCATCCCGATTCTCCCCATCTCACGAGATCCTTAGAACTGCGGCTACACAAGCCGGAGTGACAGGGGACACTGCTGGCTCTGGGCAAGTCTCCTGCCCTGGGGATGCAATAGAAGATTTGCAGCAGCCAAAATAAATTCTGCGTTCCCTAAGAAATACATTATTAGTACCATAGGTCAGAGTGATGCATGGAGAATGAAGAGGTACACGTTTTTATAGCTAATTTAAAACCCAGATTCCAGTTCTGAGTATGCGCAGTATGACCTGATGGATAACATTTGTTGTTTTATATCTTGTGATGGTGCACATCTTTTCACTGAGCTGCATGGGTATTAGCTTTGGGTGTCACAAGCCTTTCTCAGCTTGCTTTGGAGATCTGCCAACTCCCCGTCTTATCAGATCTTCTCTTAGTAAACAAAAGCTCTGTAGCTTAATGGTGCTTTTTGACTCTTTTCCACAGAGTCTTTACATTCCGGTGAGCTGCACCACAGTGAGGCAACAAAAGCAAAACAACAAAACAGAGACAGAAAGTCTGGGAGAGGAAAGAAGAATCAAAAACCCCTTCAGGTGCCGGTATGTGTAGGTTCAAGAGAATCGCACATCCCCTATCTTGTCTTTTTCATTAAGACCATCTCTGCTGCGTGGCTTAGTTGAAAATGTATGCATTTAAAGTGCTGCACATAAAGTGGGGCATCTTTGTTATGTGTCTGTCTTCGGTTTAATTTCCCTTTTATTTGAATGTGTGGGATTTCAGTTTTGAACGTGTGGAAATCTGTAGATTTTGCTGCATAGCACACCAGGGGTATTACTGACTGTACATGGAGGGGAATCACTGCTTGCACTTCAGCTGGAAGGACGACTCAGGGAGGCATCGTATGACCTAGGATAGAACCATGGAGAGGAGGGCCACTTTCAGGCAGTGTGCAACTTTAAATAAGCAAGCCAGGCCTCCTAGTGTCGTTTCCTGCCTAAAACAGTCCTGCAGTATTTTCTCTGAACCCATTAAACATTTAGCACATTTCAGGCAGCATATTGATCATGTCATATGTATGGGGCAAGTTTCATAGCAGTATGTATGTGTACATATATACAAATCTATTTATAAAGTTACAAAGGCATTCTCAGGATCTTTGTCAGCTGGAAAGAGTTATCTCTGTTTAATGAGATCAAAGCTGAAGACTGATTTGTTTACATAAGATGCTCAAGTCAGCAACAGGTCTTAGACTTGAACTTTGAGACCTTAAACCTCTGAAGGTGTTCTGAGGGCCTTCAAACTTTGTTTCAAAAAGCTGTAGTGCTAGGTGTTTCATCAGCTGTATTTACTAGACAAAAGCAATGTGTCTTCTGCAACTTGTAATAAAAATGGGAAAATCTGTTTCTCAGTTGGGAGTGAGTTCAGTCATTGGCATTTCAGTGATGCTCTGAAAGGCCACGTCATAGGCTGTCAGAAGAACTGCAGAGGTGCTAGTCATCCTATAAATCGAGTGTTGTTTTCTCTGTGTCTTGCCAGGTGATTAGAGTGGATGATTGTCCCCAGAACACCCAAGTGAGCTCAGAGCCCGCAGAGATCAATGTCTGGGATGAGCAAGAGAAACACAGCAAGAACTGGCTCACCGTGTCTAATTTCAGTCAGCTAAGTACGTGGTATTTTGCAGAAGGTGAAATTCAGAACAGATTTTAAAAAGAAGCAGTAAATAAAATGTCACAAATGTCATCCACCACTGTCACCTCATGGCATAATTTTTACAGAATTAGAATTAGGTTGTAAGAACACAAGACTTGGTTATTTGCTGTGTCACTGCAGAGGTAAAAGGGGCATAGGTTGGATGGAAGGTCAGTTAAATCTTTCTGGGAGTGCTGCCTGTCTTGTGTGGGAGATAGTAGAGTACTAATCCTTTGAATAAGTGTGAAGCAAGGAGGATGATATCCTTTTCTCCTCTCCTGAGGTGTCTCCTAAAGTGGCATCTTGGCTAATTGCAAAAATAAACTCTCTCGTGAATTTCTCAGGGCATTTTCACTCACAGACATTGCTGCGATACTGTATCTGCTGACAGATCCTCTGCATGCATTATTCATTACTCATTGCTCAGAAACTCGTCCTCCAAAGAGAAGAAATGAATTCTGTATCGTCGATGTTGTAATGAAAAGGGAATGGTGTTCTTACTCTGCTCTTAGTAATTCTCCAGCTCTTTCATTCTCAGAAATCCTTTGCATAGTTCACCTTATCTTTCAGCTTTGCTGTGATGTGGCTCACTGGCTTCATCCCGTGAGCTGCTGGGAGAAGCACCAGCAAATGCTGTGACTCAGCACAGCATGGTCTGAGAAGGGCTGTGATCCTCTAAAATCTGCTGACAGAGCATGGAAACAGTCTGTTTCAACCCTACAGAATTCTCTTATTGCTTTTATAGCCCATTACGTATTTGCTGGGGCAATATGGTATATAGATGTTTATTTTATAGCTCTGCACAGGTGTTTAGTTTGTAGCAGTGGGGCTGTTCTTTTACACTCTGGAAATAGCTGATACCTGCCTGCTCTTTTGGCTAGGTTTGGAGCGTCTCAGTTACATGCACCAGAAAATGACAAATCATGACATCAGTAGGCATACCATACCATTCTGTGATTACCTGAGGCATTCTCGAGAGGTAAGACCTAAGACTGCATATCCTAGCCCATAGCTTTGGCTGGGATGAGCCCAGGGTAGCTCTACTGACGTCCCTGGACTTGCTACTGTAGGTTCTTTGTCATGAAATAACTCTTGAAAGATGAGGAACTTTGCTGTCTGCTGGCACAGCACATGTGTGCAAGTAAATGAATAATGTAACAGCTGTTAACACTCTGTTAAGGTTATTGAAGTAGGATATTAAATTATTGAGTCATGGAGTGCTTCTGAGGAAGTTGGTCAGAAATGATGTGTGTGTTGATGTTTCATTAGGCAATGAGTGAGCACCCAGCATGGCCTTGAACCTGTGGGCAGAACTGGTTAGCAGAGTGAAGTACATCTTGGAAAGCTGGCTATATAGCTCTTAAGTCTGTCACTTTGAGATAGTTATTTCCTGCAAAATGGGAGTTAAATATTGGTAATAATTGCAAAGCTTAGATTTCTTACCCACTGGCTTATAAACACTGTACTTTAGTATTTATCAGAATTGATGTGCATGTCCATAATGTAAAGGTCCCTCTGCCTATTTGAATCAAGATGCTGAGAGACCAGTTCATATTTCCTGAAGACTGGGGATAGGAATCTGGCTTATAGAAACTTCTATCTGTTTAAAAATGATGTAGATAATGGAAGAAAATTTATGTTTCACTACATTGCGTAGGGGTATCTCAGAGGTATGAAAAGAAATTAACAAAGAATAAATTAAGGAAAGGAACTGTGAAGTAATCTTTTCCTCTTCCTTTTTGCACCAACTACCTTCCTTGCCTGTTGTACTTATAGAACTCTTGATTATCGAAATGGTGATTGTTAAAAGCCTAGTTTATTCTTCACTGTAAATGCTATGAGTTGCACTCTTTTTTTAGCAATAGAAATAAACTAGATAGCTTCAGATATGCTGTTCGCAGTGCTGTACAATTTGAATCCCAAATACCAGGGAAGAGAGGCTGAATCTAAATTTTAAAAGTGGCAGGGTTTTGTATGAAAGAGTGGAGCAAGGGAGAGAAATAGAAATGGAAGAAATGGATTTACTGATTTTGTATTCTGTAAAACCTCAGCTTGGAGTCTAAATCAATAAATCTTTGAAATGTGAAACACAGGGTCAGACAAGCAAAATAAAGGTACAGTCAGGAAGCCAGCTGAAGGGACCAAGTAATTCAAAACCCATATTAAGATGTCTTGGGTAGAACTCAAGTGTGGGATTTTTAAAGTTCTTAGAAAAATTCTACTGATTACAGCAGGATTGGAGTTGGATTCGAACTACTAATTTCCAGAATGCCAACTTCAAATTATTTATTCTTGCAAGATACCGCCTCTAGTAGCCACTGAGTTGCTGTTCTTCTCTTACAGCTCTGTGTTATGAGAGTTTTTATTTATATATCTCTATATATCACTGAGATGTAACAATGTTGCTGCATCCAGCTGTTCCACTTGGAGTATGATAGATTTTAAAGAAGTGTGCTTTCCCTAAAGTAGTACTTCTCAGATTTACCCATTGATGACCAGTGGTTCAGAAATCCCTCCTGATGGGTAGCAGGGAGCAGAGCAAGGGTGGATGAAGTGTGACCTAAGTGTCAGATAATATGGAAAGCTGAGTTCTGGTAATTTATCTTTAAACTTTGAATTCTCAGAACTTTTTCTGTGGGCTCTGTTTCTTTCCTCAATACTATTCAGAAGAATAATACTGACTAATATATTAGGAGGACCTGGCTGGCCCAATTTTCCCTAATATGGCTGGAAGCTTAAAAGACTGTTTGAGTACTTTTTTAACTCTGAGACCCGGGAAACGTGTGATCAGTCTGTTACAATCTTCTGTTATAGAGGTTTAGGGTGCATTTCACTTTCAACACCTTTAAAACTTATCCCTAAACTGGAATTTTCCGATATAGAGTTCTCTAATAGTGCCAATATGAGAAGACCTTTAGCATGCTTTTGTGAGTGTATTGAGATACAGATGGATACTTGAGTGTTACATTCAAATGTCTGGAGACAGCACGGTAAAACTGCATTGTGAGCAATGAGTTCCATTTTTGTGGAGATATGGCAATGCTGTGATTCATCTGCCTGTCAGTGTCATTCTTTCTGCTAATGATAACAATAACTGTTTTCAAGTGTGTACCTTTCTGAGTTGCATGGTGTACATATGCAGATTTTACCAGTAAAAGTAGCTCTCTTCTTTACAGGATTTGAGTAATAGCATGTTTGGAACCACCAAGAAAAGTAACCTGAACAGGAACTCCTCGTATGTATTATTAGTATATTAAGATACTCTTCACATGCTTTTAGAGGCTTCTGTGCTTTCTGCAGTTTTCCACTTCAGTTCTGCAGTATACTTAGGAAGAGAAATTTATGTGAAATGAAGAGTTAAGGCAATTCAGTCTGTTCAAGTTTTTTAAAATGAAACCTTATTAATGGAGATAAAGGAGATCCATTTAAACAAAGCGTATAATTTTATTCTAACCCTTTTTATTCTAACAATAATCCAATTTTCTAATTCAATCACTAGGATCACCATAGCATCTTTAACTAGCCATTATTCCAATCTAGTGAGCATGAAAAGTTGCATTTGCTTTTGCTGTGCAAATTGCATGTTTCCTTTTTTAATAATTAAAATGCTAGCAGCTCCTGAAAGCTTCTCTCATTCTCTGATTAATCCCTTTCGTACTGAGTCTGCACACTTCCAAAATATTTAGCTTGGTTTCCTTAATGGGTTTTCAATAGTTATTAAGCTTTGATTTTATTTAGGGAAAGTATACTGATTTAAAAAGTGGTTTCAATTTTATTGTCGGCTTTTTGATTTTTTTTTTTTTAACAACTTGATTGATCATTATCTTGATATTGAGGGTATTTTTTCCACATGGAGTGCTGTCTCTTTTCCTTTTGTACCTTATTTACATCAGTTTCTTATATATGTCTCTTACTTTGCAACACCATGTATGTTATAAGTCAAAGACACCACAAGGCTGTCACATCCCATGTGTTTTCACCATGGGGAAAAAGGAAAAAATATACCTTGCTTTTCACCCATCCTGTGGTATTTTGTTGTTGGTCTGTGTAATATTTTGACCCTGACTGGAGGCCAGATCTACCAAAGCTGCTCTACCATTCTCCTTTTCAGCTGGACAGAGAGAAAATAGATATTGAGAGGCTTAGAAGTCGATATAAGGGCAGGGAAAGATCACTCTGCAATTAGTGTCACAGGCAAAACAGACTCAACATGGAATAAAGGAAAGAAAACCATCTAATTTATTACACTACACTACACACCCAGTGACACCAGAGTTGGATAATGAGAAGTGTGATCAGATCTTAAAGCACCTCCTCCGCCCCTCCCTTCTTAGCAGACTTCACTCTAGTCATGATTTTGCTCCCTTCTGCCTCCCACCAGACTGTGGCATGGGGAGGGGCAGGGACTGGGGGAATGGGGCTTTGGTCAGTTGCTCAGGAGTGGGCTTCCTTCTTGGCCGGGGGAGGGGGGCATTCCTCACACCCTCCCCCTGCTGCACCGTGGGGTCCCACCCACGGGAGACAGTCCTTCACGAACATCTGCAACATGAGTCCTTTCCCACAGGGCTTCAGCTCTTCACCAGCTGCCCCAGCCTGGGTCACTGCTATGGCAGGCAGTAATAAATCATCGAATGTCTCTCAGTCTCTCAGGCCCAGACTGCTCCAGCCTGGTCCCTCCATGGAGTCACATGCCCCTGCCTCCCACCCACAGCAAACCTGCTCTGTTGTGGATATCTCTCTCTCATGTGCTCATCTCTGTGTCTCTCTCTCTTCATGGGCTGCAAGTGCTGGCAGGGGCTTGCTCCAACGCGGGTCACAGCGTCTTCTGTGTGTCTCCACCTGCTCCAGCGTGGGGCCTCTCCACGGGCTGCAGGTGGGGTCTGTCCTTTTCCATGGGCTGTGGGGGGACACCCGCTCCACCATGGGTTTCTCCATGGGCTACAGGGGTATTTTTCTCTCAGGCACCTGGGGAGCGTCCTCCCCCCTCTTCACTGACCCTGATGTCTGCACAGTTCCATACATCTTCTCACTCCCTTCTCTGGTGGCAAAAAGTGGCTGCTTGCGGGTTTTTTTTTCTTCCTAAAAGTGATTCCCAGAGGGGCTATGACAGTCACTGATGGGCTCGGCATCAACCACAGGTCTGACCTTGAGCTGGCTGGTGTTTGCTCTTTTGGGCCTGCAGAGAGCTGTCTGCTTCTTGCCGAAGCCACCCCTGGACCACCCCCCTTCTCCACCAGAACCCACCCATGCAAAACTGTTTGATTGTGGGTTGGTTGGTTGGTTTGGTTTGATTTGGTTTTTGTTTTAACCCAGTCATTCATATGCAGGAGGTGAACCACATACTTCCTAGCAGGACTTCAGAGTCAATTGACTGGTGTGATTCTGTCACTTAGCCTGTTGTCTTCTGTGGGATCTCTTTCCTCTGCGAGGTCAATCATATCCACTGTCCTCTGTCACAAAGACTGCTTTTACATTAATGCCGTGGCTGTAGTCTTTCTGCAGCCTTGCTAATCTGAGGGAACATCAGCTTTAAAAGTCCTGTTTTGTGTTAAGTGATGGTAGTTGCCTGTGTGTGACTCTGAATATGTCTCAGTGTTGATTGAAAAACAGACAACTGTCTATGCGACTGGAGTGGCCTTTAACTGATGCTGTTATTGCCATATAAGCATTACAAACAGTGATGCAGAATTGCAAGAGCAGATCAACATAAAGCAGAGAGCTGTGTAGAAAAATACGGCTGTTCTTCAGTGACTGAAGATTATTTGCTGATCGTTGAGATGAACAAAGTCTCATTGAGTGTTATTTTGTTCTATGACTGCTGATCAAACTTCTATTGCTTTGCCTTCACATAGATAACATCTCTTTATATTTACACCAGTGTTAGCTTGCTGACAGAAATTTTGGAGTAAAATATTACATGTTTGCTTTTAAACAGGTTAAGAACTTCAGAGGACACTGACAGTAAGTTCTTGGTTGTTTGACTATCATTTTCATTCCTCTCTGCAAATTTCACTGTAACAACTCTGAAGTGCAAAATCCAAACAGAAGTTAATTTAATATACAGTTGGACAGTTATAGGAAAACATTCAGCTATTTTTTTCATACGTTAGTTACTAATTCATACTTGAAAGTGGAAGATTGTTTTATGAGGACATGTTTTTCTTATGAAAACTGAAAAATCTTAAAAGAGAAAAAAAAAATCTATTTTTTTAGTTTAGTCTGCCCAGTAATGTTGTCCTTTACAGCAGGAAGAAGCTCTTTGGGCTGAGGTAAGACCTCCAGAATTAAAGCAAGATACAAAATTTTTAATATATGCTTGATTTTTCCAGTTGCAGTTTGGTTTAATGCCTCTGTTGGTGTGGTCTTCCTGAAACTCTGAAGTCAGTGAAAGATTGAATATATTATGAAATGGCCAAAGAAGAAAGTCAAGCTTATAGTGAGGAATGGCTTTGTTCCACAAAAGCAGTGCTAGTACGACTACATTGTATTTGTTGCCTTTTAGTCTATCTTCCAGTTTTCCTGACATGCCATTTAGCTGCAAGAGGCTGAGCAGCTGGGCACCTCTCTCTTTTTGAGGCTAGCTGTGATGCAGAAAAGAGTTGCTCGTAGACTTATCTCTGCTTTCCTGGGTCTGGCTGTGCGCAAAACACTGCGGTGCTGAAGCATGCTGTTGCAAGCATGGTGGGTTGTGGGGCTACTCTCTAGAGCACACCATTGCTTTGATTAAAACGTGTTTTTTCCATCCTCAAAAGCAATGACTTAGCCCCCATCCCCCTTTTCATGTTTGTTCTTTTACAACATACAATGTGCAACAAAACTAGTTTGGTCTAGAAAGGAAAAGAGTGAAAGGGACCTTGAACTACCAAGGGCACTCAATGGAAATGCTGGCCCTTCCCCCAACATCTATTTAAGTTTTTTATTTAAGGTTTCTTTCTCTAGAAAAGGGAATAAAAAAAAATAAAGTAGAGCAAGAAGAAAAATGTAATGTTCAAATATTTTGATGAAGATTCAGTTTTTATTACCTCATTTTTCGGAATTAAAAGTAGAGTAGTTACTTATTTTCTGAAATCTGGCATTTTGAAGGATTGTTTTCCAATAGAACGAAATTATTTCATCTAATTAATGGAAACATAATCATTAATCTTGGTTTTATGAAAAAGACTTTGTAAAACAGACTTTTGGACCAAAATATGTTGTGTCTGTGCCTGTTAAATATGTAACCACAGAAACTGTTTGTCTCTTTACATTTTAACAGCATTTTAGATGTTGTGGGTTAATGGGACAGTATTATTATAACTTTGGTGTAATATAGTTAATGGAATGCTTAATGACTGAGGATGGAGTTTGAAAAATCATGCCTTTGGGAGGCTGTGAAACATGATGGACAGCAAAGTGCTTTTAATGTCCCAGAGGTGTAATTGGCTTAGAGAAGCTACATGTCCTTGAGGTTAATATCACAAGTTTCCCACAATTTCCCTGAATAAATAAGTCATCTGGTTATATTACATTGATGACTGAAATCTGCCAATATACTGTGCATTAAAATGTATTTAAAGACTATTAGTAATTATCTTCTTTAGAAAGCTGAAACAGTAATTTTGATTAATCTGTTTCATGACAAACACCAGGATGGAAGGAATTAAAAAATCATGCATTTGCCTCTGTTACAATAATTAACATAATGATCCTTTAAACATAATTTCAGATATTTTCACCTGCTTGAAAACGTCTCAAGATCTACATCATCACTACTCAGGTAAGCAGGAGGCACCAGAATGATAGCTGAGTAATTTAACAAATTAAAAAGAACATTAGTTCTCCCCTTCTCATAGCCAGTTCTCCGCTGTGATTTTCACTTTGAAGAGTTGCACAGTTGCCCACTTCTAAGAAGATTCTGGATTCATTAATTCCTAATGCTCCAATGAGGAAATTATGAATTATTTTCTTGCTGCTAATTGCTCTATTCTGGGTATTTCTGGCAAATCCAGAGCAGAATGTAGATAATCACTTTGAAAATATCAGTGGAAACAATGAATAGAGCTCTGATTCCTGGCGGGGAGGGCAGGAGAGGCACTCATTTGTTTATAGCTGTCACTTCCCCTCACACCTCCCACATCCTCCTTTGTACTTTCTGGAATTGGTTTCTTCAGTTAATTGGTCCTGTACTACTTAATCTGTGTTTATATACCTATGAAGTCCTAGAAATCTGGCAGGGAATAAATCATTTGGATACTAATTGCTTGTAGTCCTGTCTTTTCCTGAACTGAGTCTGCAGAGATTGTCCCACAAGGCTGGGATTTCAGTTTTTCCCGGAGGAGAACCCCAGACAGTTTGCCAGTAGATGTCTCTGTTGCATACAGGACTTGGTCTCCTTTAAAGGGATGCCTAGGGTAAACCTGAAGCGTTAGCAGCCTCCTGAAGTTGAAAAAAAAAACCCAAGCGATTTTAACTGGGAATAACACCTCCTGGTTGGTAATCAGCGTGCAGCAGCCATTTCTCTGACTCCGTAGCATTGTTGCAGTGATGAATCTGGCTCCCGTCAGGCATGCTATTTGAGATTAGGTGGGACTTTGTAGCGCAGGTGAGAGTGGTTTCCATTATGAGTTGACAAATGTCTTGAGAGGTTTCCGGCTTATCTTTCCTAAGGAAAATCAGGATAGAATTTAGCCCTCTAAGCCCAAAAGTTTGATACTGAAATCCTGCACCATTTCCTGCTTATGGATTGTTTTTACTATGGTGATGAGCAGGCAAATATAGTTCTGCCTCTCTGCATACCAAAAAGAACTTGAGTTTTGAGCCAAGTTCAGTGAGTGGTGCGAGTCCACTTCATTTTTGCTCTGGAGGCTCTAGAGTGAGTGCTGGCAGGGTTTCACAGATGGCAGAGGTCTGGCAGCTCCCCTGTTCATGTCCTTGTCCTTGCTATGCACTAATTTTGTGACTAGAGCATGTTCTTAGTGAGGCATCAGGGGAGGACCTTGATTTTCAGTCCCTGCTCCAAAACTATTCATACATGTTAACCAATGGCTGTTGAATTCAGAATATGTAAACAAGCCTTTAAGTGGAGACTGAAATGCAGATCTTTTCACATGAGGACCCTAATTCATGGGTTGGCATATCATGGGTCCCCTTTGCTCTCTCCTTCTGAGCCAAAAAATCTGTGATTCATTTCTGTTCAGAGAAGTAATCTTAAAAAAGAAGGACAGATGGTGTCCAATCTCTAGAAGAGCCAGCCATTAGGGCTTTTTGGTTGCTTGGCTGAGAAAGACAGCTCTGCTGTGGTTCACTCTCTGCCTTGGATGTTAGTTTTGTCTTCAGCCGTTGAACAGGGAAATTAGGCAGTCAGCGCTGCAGCATCCGATTTGCCTCCTTGTCCTTGTCTTACTCTCTTTGCGGCTTACTTCACCTCTCTCTCCCCCTTCCTGATGACTCAGTCATTGCGAGAACAAAGCCAAAAATACTTAGTTGTCACTCTGAAGTTGTGAAGGTGCTGGCCTGAGAAATAAACTGCCAATTAGAGACATAATAATGTTACTGATGTAGTTTGGCAAGGAGCCCAGATGAAGGAACAGTGTTCAGTGCAGGGCAAACTTGGATTTTCCTGTGATGCCTTGCTAAATCCTCAGGTGCTTCTGAGCCTCACAGAGACAGGCAGTGACAGCAGCCAGGGCTGATGCATCTCATTGGCATGCACGAGTGTAGCTGCACTGGAAATGGAAGGAGAAGGAAGTAGTGGCAGCTGGTGGTGGATGAAGAGCTAGCAGTCTTTCTAGCCAAGGTGTAAGGGGCTTATCTCAGAGAACCTCTTTCCTGGGAAGAAGAGGATCAATGCAAGGGGAAAAGAGTGGCAGCTGGTGTTTGTGAGATGCCATGGGCGTGCTAAGGGTAGTTGGTAGCTGGGTGGGACGGTGATCAGATCTGACACAGGATCACACTGCAGCCTTCTTGGCTTCATACACTACCATAAAGCATCACCAGATGTTTTTGAAACTAAGCCAGCTTTTTGATTATTCAGTATACTAGTGAAATCTATGTTGTTTTCAGCTGTTGAAAGAAACAACTTAATGAGACTTGCTCAGACCATACCTTTTACACCAGTCCAGCTACTTGGTGAGTACCAACTTCCTGGTTATGTTTTTTCCTTTATAAGTCAGTACCTTAACTTTTTTAAGACTGTCTTTGAGAAGTTTCCTTGGATTACTTTCAGCAATGCTTCTTGTCTGAAAGAGATGAACCAGGATAGAATTGTAATCCTGTAGTAAGTTAGGGACTTTTGGAAAGCAGCTGGTTCAACTCTGTCTGAGGCCAATTTGGATCAGGTTGCTTAAGACCTGTCCTATTGCATTTTGAATATGTCTATAAATGGAGATTCCTCAGCTTCTCAGGACAACCTCTTCCAGTGTTTGACTGACTTTATTGTGAGCCTAGTGTTTTCCCTAGTATTTATTGCACTTTCCCTTGGTGTAGCTTGTAGCTGTTGGCATACCTGTGATTACTGTCAACCTCAGAGATGAATCCTAACTCCATTTTCTCTATACCTGTTGATAGGATAACTGAAGACAGCAAAAAGATTCCCCTTAACCTTAATTCTCTCTGTTCTCTCTCTCTCACACACACACATAAATATATGTGTACAGGTTATCATATCAAGAAGAAACCAAGCATTGATTGAAAGGGCACAACTGTACCTGGTACAGAAGACTTGTGTGCCAAGGAAAAAAAAGAACTTTGCTGTGACTAAAGAGTGGTAGAGAATAATACATAAATAGTTTGGGAGACTTCCAGTGTACAGCATTGACTTACATCAGTAGAAATTCTCCCTCTAGACAATGGAGATCTAGGTGCCTTCTTTTCAATGAGTAGAATATTTTGTCTCACAGCAACTAATTGAGGATACTTGCAGCATCACAGGATTTCTTGGGTTCAGATTGCTGCAGATAATTAATATAGCTATGAGCATATTGAACATTCTAATCCTGAAGCTCCCAGGAGACACCTTTCTAGGTATTAAAATGTCAAAAGATAATAAAATGAAGAATTAATGTAAGATTAAAATGTGTGTCTAGTTACAGTATCTTTATTCAAGTGCCTGTCTTTTATGTAAGACACTCGCTTTTCTGTTGCTTTATTTGAATTAAAATGTGCGCAAATTGTGGCGTTCAGTAGCATCTACATTTGAGATAATGGGTGAAGGTAGGCTTGGGAGCAGGGAGGAAATCTACTAATCTGAATCCAGTTTGTCCTTCCTTCTGCCATTCTTTGCTGTTTCACAGATGTAGATACCTCCTCACACTTGCCAGTGAAAATTTCTTTCTTACAAATTATCATTGCAGATAACGTGAGCTGCAAGAAGGAAAGCCAGGTTTAAAAAGATCAGTCCACTTTGTTAGCTAACAAGTGATGGCAACAGAAAGACATCTTGTTTATGCTGCAGGAGACTATATAGGGAAACAGTGCGACTGAGCTAAAGTTCACCAGGTTGCATGACATTTGAGAAAAATGTTATTAGCAGGAGGAGAGCGTCTGAAATTCTGTGCAGTACAAATAACATTGGAATTTCTAGGAAAAAGACAAACCTTAGTTTAAAACACCAAACATGTAAACTTCCTGTTAATTTGCTCAAGGTTGTTCTCCTAGGATTCCTTTCACCATGGAGAGTCATGTCCATTTCAGTCTAATTTCCCTGTCGCCTTTTGGCCAAGTCACTGCTTTTGAAACAACTCAGCTGTTTGTTTGCGTCAAACTGGTGGCACTTCCCAGGCCTTTAATTTTGTAGTCGATAACTATTACAAGCTCTCTGTGTCTGTTTGCCTTGTTTGGTTGCTTTTTTTAAGGACAATTACAAGGAAAATACTGCGAGTGTTCCATGCATCTTTATTAACTTAAAACAAGTCTTACTAAAAATTCCCCTTCCACACAAGTGAGTAAACAGAGGGAGCCAGGCTCAAGATATTTCAAGTTCACAAATGAGAGATAAAATATTTTCAAAGCTCAGCCATCTTGTAAGTACTTAAAAAGCAGTGACAAATGAGATTGATATTCTGGTCTATATAAATTAATGAGCTTTGTTTGCGGGGAAGTGTGTTAAATTCATCTGTTTAGTGGCTTAATACAAATTCTGCAGACAACTGACGTTATCACAGTAGATCTTAAGTGGAATGTATGCACTAAGTAATGTAAGTTTAGGTGGGGAAGTTTTACACAGATAAACAGTAATGATAAAAACACTTTAAAAGTGTAGTTTGTAGAGTTATGTAAAGTGGCATGTCTTTTTAATATACCAAATGAAAATGCAGTTCTGTTCCTGCAAAGAGTGATTTCTGCTAACAAAACTTCCTTTTATTTAAGCTGGAGAGGAAGTGACGGTCTATCGGCTGGAAGAAAGTTCACCTATGAACCTTGATAAAAGCATGTCTTCCTGGTCCCAGCGTGGTATGGCTGCAATGATCCAAGTCTTGTCGCAGGAGGAGATGGATGGGGGTCTGCGGAGGGCCATGAAGGTCATTTGTACTTGGTCTGAGAATGATGTATTGAAGTTGGGACAAGTATTTATTGTGAAGTCTTTTCTGCCAGAGGTGGTTCAGACTTGGCAAAAGATCTTTCATGATGGCACAGTGTTACATCTCTGCCTGAGGGTGAGTTCAGACCTGAAGGCACACTGACTGGTCTGGCCTGATGTGCCTTAAATGTTACACTGCATACATATGAATGTGATGTTACCTTTTGGAAAGGCAAAAGGTTTTGCAAAGGATTGTATGCAGTATAGAATCAGGTGTTTGTTTTGACAAATGCCTGGCACCATTCTTCATGAAAATAAAAGTAATGTTTATAACATTATTTTCTTTAGGAGATCCAACAGCAAAGAGCGGCCCAGAAGTTAATCTATACCTTCAATCAAGTAAAGCCTCATACTATTCCCTACACTCCAAGGTAAAATCACTGTCTTTAAGGTGCCAATGTTTTCTCATCTCTGCTGTGTCGCAGGTCTAGTGCAGTTTTCTTTTGCATAGTGGGTTGAAATAGCTGCTACTTAGACAGTCTAATGATAGTTAATCAACCTCTTAAGAACAGAGGTAGGCAGCTTTGAATTTTGTCTTTATAGCTACATGTGATGGCAAAATAAGCTTCTTCATAACGCTGCTCCTTAGACTTAAGCAAGAAATACCTTTTATACAAGTAACATAAGAAAATTCAATGTAACTCATTTACAGTGGGCTGGAGTAAATCAGATTATGTTGTTTGTCCCTAGACTGTACTTTCTGAACACGTGCTTTATTTTGTGTTATCAAAATGAGGAAGCCTTTGTGCTTCCCCCTGTCTGGTACATCCTGCGGTTCAAAATGCTTCAGCTAGGGAAAACCATGCCCACCTTTTTGGTATGTGTGCTCTGCATCATGCCATGTACTGGCTTGAAGAATGTTCATTGCCCTCCCAGCTCCTGATAGACAGCATTTTTATCTACAGGTTCCTGGAAGTTTTCCTCATCTACTGCCATTCAGCGAACCAGTGGCTGACCATTGAGAAGTACATGACCGGTGAGTTTCGGAAATACAACAACAACAACGGAGATGAGATTACTCCCAACAGCTTGCTGGAAGAGCTGATGCTGGCATTCTCTCACTGGACCTACGTGTACACCCGTGGGGAGCTCCTTGTCCTGGATTTGCAAGGTGACTGCTAACATGGGATCGCTATTTGAAACCTAATGAAAGGCAATTCTTTCAAAAACAGAATTTAATACTGAGGAACGGGCCAGATTCTGGTTTTATTTACATACTGGCAAAGCTCAAGAAACCCCTGGATATCGGTTGTGCAGTACTGATTAACACAGAAACACTCTGGATTAATGCAGGTGTAATGGGACAGTAACCTGGCTTCCAATACGTCTAGGCTGAATGGGCAGAAGAGCAGGTAGATAAAGTACACAGGAACATTTCAGCCAGCTCAAAAAAAAAAAAAAGAAAAAAAAATTCCACATTGAAGTTATTTTTATTAAGATATAGAAATAATATAGAGATTCAAGCTTATCTATGCATATAGACACACTTAATGTACGTGTACTTCTATCAGAAGAGTGCAAACTGCTATCTGTATTTTTGTATTTTTCATATTAATAAATCTGTAAGCAGTTTACATAAGCTGCAAGCTTGAATGCTATTCACAAAGTCTGGTGACTCCTTCAAAGAGCATGTGATCACTTTACTGTACATATGTAAGTGGGAACATGGCATATTTTAAAGAGATAAAACAGTTGACAATGTTCAGAAGATGAACAGCACCCATCAAACAGTATAAACACTATTGTTTGTCATTTCTGTCAAGGGAAATGTGTATGGGTAGACAGAGACTTAAGTATTTACATTTTACAGCATCCAGAAGCTGTGAATTACAAAAAGACATGCTTATTATGCAAAGTAAACCTATAATTCCATCCTTGCCTTCATTTGGTTTTAGATGCACATGGAAAAAATACAGAAAGAGTAAGTGTGTCTTCACCATAGCCTACTAGAATTTGCCTGAAGTTTGCTTGGGTTTATTATACAACTCTCGACAGTTCCAGACCAACTGTCTTGGCTCAAACATGGAGAATTTAAACATCTATGTAAATCTCATCAAGACTGGAGCTTCAGTTTGCATCTCAAACAAACTGAAATCTGCTCTAGTTTTGGCATCGTGTTTATCTTGTAGTTCTCTAATCTGGAGTTTAGGAAAAGTATAAGGGCTGCTCCCCTTCAAGTTCTAATAGGATTAATCTCTATTACCATTTGCTGTAATACCAGGGCCATCTCTGCATGCCTATGAAGCATATTTCGTCTAGTTTATGTCAACTGAAATGACCTTCATTGAACTCTATTGCAGTTTTGGGGGTATTTCAGTCACAATACACTATGTCCATAATCTTTAGTGGTGTTCATTTCAGAATATAAACTCACCATCAGTGGCCTATTGAAATAAAAACAGTTGTGTAGCACACAATCACAGACTTTTTCATTAGTGTAAAAGCACAATAATTTCCTCAGATATAAAAAATAGTTTTTTGGTAAAATGGTCATATGTCATCAGTTTGGGGAAAACTGCAACATAGGTACCAGCATTCTGGTATCACAATGAAATTATTTACTTAATATGCTTCCATGGCCACCCAGAATAAAAAAGGGATAACCGTTTGCAAATCGGGAAGTTGTGACTTGAGTTTGTTACCTTGAAGACAACATGTATCTGAAAGCAGATCTATTGATACCAGCACGATTCACATCTAATTAATACCTTTTCTCCAACTCAAATACCAGCCTTACAATTGGTCACATTTTGTTTACTTGAGTTTCAGAATAATAGTGCATTTGCATAAGCCTTCCATCTATGTATAAATAAACCTTGAAACAGCTGAACTCAGGACTGTAATAAGAATTCTGTATGTTTTCCAATACTGAACAGATTTTTATACTCGTAGCATTTTCTTTTTAACTCGTGAGCACTTTAGCTACGACACTATTTATGATCTAAAAATAAAACGGATAATTACATTTTTAAGTGCCAGTTTATGAAATTGTGACTACCTTCCTTTGTAACACACACTGTTGATTTTGTTGTAGGTGTTGGGGAGAACCTTACAGATCCATCTGTGATTAAACCTGAAGACAAAAAGTAGGTTTCTTTCTGATAAAATTATTAATAATTTCTGACTGAAGGGATGTCCTGTGTTTGGAAGGAAGGAAGATATAAATATGAACAGTCTGATTTAATGCAAATGTCAGGAAAGTATAGAAATATCAGATGACCTGCCTAGAACCCAGAACAATTTAATTTTGGAAGCAGGTCCATAGTTCTGGGACCATTATTAATATTTCATTAATAAGATTAGTAATAAATTACTGTATTAATGTTGTATGAATGTTTAATTATGAATGTAGGTGTATTTGCCATATAATATTTATTTTGGAAGCATCATCAAAAATATGCTGAGCACCTCACAAAGTGTTTGACCTAAGTAGGTCATAGGACTGCAACAAAAGCACAAGGATAGCGTAGGATGAAGAGGTAGAGAGGTCAATCAAGTAGTGGTTTACTAGATTTTAGCATTTTACCATGTTGATACAGCTGTGTGAAAGTCTATTTTGCTACTGTTCAAGTGGATTTTTTACATCAGTGTAACATCATTAGCTGTGATAGTTATTACTGAAGACTGTGGACAGCTTATCCATCCTCTTTAAAGTGTGAATACTGTTTATCTACATTATCTTGAAGTTTATGTTTATTAGTGTCCTTCCGGATTATTCTTGTCATTAAATAATTTTGTCAAGCTTACTAAAATTTGATCACACAGATCTTATTTTCATAACTTTTTGTTGTTTTGTTTTTTATCATCTGCAAGACAGTCAAGTCCTAGTTAAAGTCAAGTGTTG
Source organism: Zapornia atra (assembly GCA_013400835.1). Classification (NCBI taxonomy): domain Eukaryota; kingdom Metazoa; phylum Chordata; class Aves; order Gruiformes; family Rallidae; genus Zapornia; species Zapornia atra. Next base: position 26,098 of record VZTU01010835.1, read on the forward strand.
ATTAATTAATCAAAAACAGCATGATTTTCTTATGTTCAGGGAAATCTTCAGAACAGCAAGTTGTGAAACTGTATTGTTTTGATTTGGGGATCTAAAGGAATAAGGCAGTGAAGCTGTGGGTAGATTCTGTAAGCAGCTAGCAGATACCCAATTCCAAGAAACATTTTCTAAAATAGTAAAAACAATAACAATGTAAAAGCACTGTCTTTGCTCTAACCTTCATTTGCTCACAAGAGAAATATTTCTGGCAGTAGCAAGTTCTGGTTTAAGTTTTCATTTGTAGGTAAGATACTTAATCAGAACCTGTGTGCTGCCTCAAATGTTGCTTTGAGCTCAGGTTCTCTTTGAAGCCCGGGAGAAAATAGATAGCATCTGACTGACGGGGCTAATTCAAATTTTAGCACAACTTATGGTTAAATTATTTATGTTTTTCTTCTTTAATTCCATTGATTTAGTGTCTCATGCCATATCTTGTAATGAGCCTTTTTTTCATGCCTGCTGCATGTTGTCTTGAAATGGACTTTGTAATGGCAGAATACGACCTCTAGCTCTGTGATAATGCATTGTGTCTCAGTTTTATATGAAGGACCACGATAAAAACAAGAGCTCTGCATGGAAAGTATGCCTGACACTATCACACCTCAGACAGATCCTGAGCTGATGAAATTCTGTGCAAGTGCATGGGTATTTAACATCAATTGAAGTTCTGGCCGTATGCACTGCATAAGATGTTGGAGGTGATAAAACGATGAGGGTGTAATTTTCATGAAAGATTTCCCTTAAAAGCAGCAAGGTTGTGACACAGGCTCCTGCGCCATGCAAACACTGGGAAGAATTGCCTCATAATCAATGGGAAGAATTGCCTCATAAACAGTACTCTGGAGAATCTTTTTTAGCAAGTACTACTCGTGAAATCCACAACAGAGTCCATGCGGGCAAGGCTCACAGACACGCACGGTGTAGAGCAGGTTCAGAGATGAGGAAAGCAGCAGGCTGGGTTTCAAACTGGAAAGAACTGGTGCCTTAGGCCTGCTGAGAGAGGTGAGCAAAAGGGTACTAGCAGTCAAAAATCTCATTACAAACAAATATGTGAAAAGGAGGAATCAGAGGGTGCTAGGTTTCTTACTCTCCCTTTTGAAAGCTCTCAAGCAGATAGTGATATGCTGAAGGGTTTATTAACAAGTGGAGACCATGTTTTCTGAAGCTACTCATTAGCACGTGTTTGGAGGAACAAATCTATTGAATATTGACCAAGCCATGCGCTTTCATCCAAACAATTTAGAGTTGAAGTGCTGCCAGTAGACAAAATACCTGCACGAACCAAACCTCTACTTTAGAAACCTGCACAACTGACATAGGTGGACTGGAAGCTAAGTCTACAAAAACATAATATATGACTCAAGCATCTCCCAGGAAAGCTGCTACTTGTCACGAAGTACCTATCTCCCCTTACCACCCCCACCTACCATCAGTAAAGTCCTGTTAATGTCTTCCTGTCTGCTTTGAGCATTTTATAGCTCATTGTAGGAACCACTCTTTGCATCGGCAGAGTCTGTGCTACCTGCCAGACAGCCAGGACCAGTCTGGTACAATCTGGCAGGCATTTATGGAGCATAACTATTGGGTAAGGTTCTGCACAAAAGGAGGAACCTATTTTATTTTTTTTTAAATCCTTTAGCTCAACATATTCACTTTCTGGGAAAACTGGAAAGCTTGGGTCAGTATTCTTCTCGCCTTGGAGACAAAATCAGACCTTTAAAATACGTTGCAGAGTTAGAAGGCACCTGAAAACATTCAGCTGGTGGTTCTTCTGCTCCAGGTCATTAAAGGATTTACAGGTCTTGTACAGGCAGGTCTTCCAAGGATGACCGTAAAAACTTCCCAGAGCATCTGTTTTCAATAGTTTGCTATCATTGTCTGAAGGATTTTTTCCTGATTTCCTTCTTGAAACATTTCTTTCTTGTATGCTTTCTTGTCTTATATGCTCTCAACAGAGAGAAAATTCCAACCACCTCAAAAATAGTCACCATCTTCTTCACTTTTTTTTTTTTTTAAGCCTACCCTCTAACCTTTTCAGATATGTCGTGATTTCTCAACTGCTGGCCATTGTTATTTTCCCAATTTATGTCCAAATTTCTTGAAATAGTTTTTAAAATGTAAATGTAGTATTCCTCTTGAAACACTGCCAGTGCTGGATAGAGAGGGAAGATTACTTCATATATGTTGCAGTCAGTATCCCTGTTTATCGCACAACAGTGTGAGAAAATTGTCAGTCTGACTTGTGCTATTTGCTGCACTTTGCATGGAATAACAGTGAGATCAGAGGAAGTACCTCAGAGGGTTCTGTGGCCTTGGCCTTAGTGAAGTCTTCTTTTCAATTTTCCCTGTCTGCCCAAGCGAATGCTTAAGTATGTTCTATTCTCGCTGACATTTTACCAGGCTATGCCAAGGGATAGAAATGGCTGTATAGCATTGTGTGGTTTTAAATGTATATATGGGACTTAAAAATATTTCACTTCTTACCTTGTTTGATGTACTAATTTCCAGTAAAGGCTGATTAGACGAGTCCTTCAGATGATCCAGGAGACAGGTAGACTTTAGTTTCTGCCAGAAATTAGAGAGATACTAAGCTTTCCATAGTGGTTTTGGCTAATCATTACTTTCCTTCTGTGTGAAGGGAGAGAGTGTCATATTTGAAAACCGCTTCCTTTAGAAAATATATTTTGTTAGTGTGGATCACAGATAGATTTGAGAGAGTTAAAATCTTTTTCTATAGCTTCTCAGAGCTGTAATTGACTTCAGATTTTAAAATGTGTTGTTTCCACTCTGCATATCATTAAAATAAAAAACTAGCATTCATAAAGTTTCTTTGGAAGTGTTTCTTGTGTGCTGTGTTCTACAATGTCTAGAATGTCAATTAAATTCTTGAAAATAATGGTGGAGCAATATTAAAATTAATGAACACTGATATATCAGACTACATTAAGAATTTGTTATAATTATGTGGTGCTTCTAATAAATGTGTGGATATAGCTTGCTTCTGTTTGTAATGGTGTCAGCTTCGTTCAGAATATGCAATACATTTCTGCAAATGGATCCCCACGTAACATTGCCGAATGGGCCTGAGTGCAGATACACAGAAATGAGCATAGGAAGAAGACAATAAATTTTAAAGCCCTGCTTGTCAACAGTGTACTGGTTTTGGTTTTTTATGTTTTCCTTTGCTACATATTGATGTGACTAGGGCTCTGGTTGCTTTTGGTGTTCTGTTCTTAAATAAAAACCAAAGTAAGTCCTTGCTAGCTGTGGTTTGTTTTCACGTGCTTACCATCAAAGCTGGAACCAAAACAATTGCTCGATGAGCATGAGTGGTGGCTACATCACTCAGATTCTGGTATCTGTTGTCTAAAGGTCACTGTGCCCAGACTTTCTTTAAGTATTTCAGTAGGACCTGCTGGGTCTGACCTGTCTCCCTTCAGAGCATCTCTGAGATGCAGCAGGAAGAAAACAGAAGTGTGGCATATATGTAGGCTAATACTTTACCAGAATTGGCATTTTTCATGCCCCACAGCTAAGAAACTTGTAAAGTATGCTAAGCTTTGATTGTCTCTATACAAAGGGCTAACATAACCTAATTTAAAAAATAGGAAACATAATTATCTTCCTCCCTTACAACTGTTTTATTTAGAATTCATTATTTATGCAATACTATTTCTTTTAGGTCTGGAAAGATGGTATTTGGACCAGCAAACCTAGGAGAAGGTGCGATAAGAAACTTCATCACAAAGCATCGCTGTAACTCTTGCTGCAGGAGGCTGAAACTTCCTGGTACGCAAAGCAAAGATTCCTTTCTAATCTATGTATAACTTTTTCAGTGCAAGGAACTAAAGGCCTAGGTGTGCTATAACTCATGAACCAGAATTTTTTTGAACTGAAAGACTATGACAGGAACGCTCTGTCAGTGCAAAGGTATATATGAGTTCATCTCTATTTTACTTTGTTCTTTTGCCTAGCAGCTGTGTGAGGGTTGCAGCTTATCAACCTGGTGTTAGCATTCAGTGTGTAAACTTCTATCCACTGAATTTTTTCCTTTGCTTTGCAGAATGGCAGCTCATTTTCCAGGGTCATCAGTGAATCTACAGATAACATCAGCAATAATTTTTAGAATGAGAAAGAGTAATGATCTAAAAATCAGCACTGCATTGGCAGGGAAAAACTCACTGGAGGTTTCCTGGCCCTGGAACAAGGTCCTATACACTGCAGCCCTTGCTTCTGCTTAGTTGGATTGGCTGTTGTTCACGTTAGATTTGATAGAATGTGCGTCTGTTTGATGTGAGGCAGATTTAAAGCCAGAATTGATTGCTATTCTGGATTAATTTCCATCCACCTCTTTTTTCTTAGGGGAAAGCTCCTTACTTTCACTGCATACACGGAGGAATAACTGCTGTTTGATTCTGAAACAGAAACTGCACTGTTACTCGTTTTGATTATTTGTGTCTGTGGCAACTAGAGATAATAAAGGGGGAAATCAGCTGAACGAAAACAGTCAGGGGATGTTTGTTCATACCAGTGCACACCATTTTAGGTCCCCCCTAGGTATTTCTTCACCCTGTCTCTGTTTTGCCCTGTTGCAGATTTTCTTCTTTCTGGAAACAGCTAACAGACTGCCATCAGTCACTGGGTTGGACACTGCCGGGGTGCATGTGCTTTTCAAACATTTACTTGGCTGCATTGTTAAATTTACCTTTTTACCATAGATTTGAGAAGAAGTGACTACACACTGGGAAGGGTCAGTCCAGCCTTCGAAATAGAACTGGAGGCAAGCGCCAGAGAAGATGACGATGAAGATGAGCCTTTGGAGTATGATACGCGGCTGTGAAGTGGTGGCTATGAGCAGAACCCACATGTTTATGTGCCGTGGGACAGTCCAAAAGAGAAAAATGCAGGTGTTTGAGTGCAGCATTGAGATCTCTGCCCTTGACAGACCCTGCAGGCAGAGAGTGAAAAAAAAAACCAACCCAACCCAAAACACTTACTCCCTTTTTGTGCTGATCTCTCTTGTACAGTTCAGTGAATACCCAGGAATAGGTCACCCCTTAGCTGGATGAACTGTCTTATCTGTGCCTTTTTTTAAGTGTGGATAACAGTTCCAAACTGTGTTTTCTTGGAAAAATAACCGTGACAAGCATATTTCCAAGGGAGAGTGACTTAGTGTTTCTCGCTCCGCTCTTTAGTAAATAACTGAATGCATATAAACATGCAAATCGTTAATTTTCAGAGGTAGCACCCATTCAGCCCCTTGCTCAATTTTCCTTGGGCATAGGAGGCTCTCCGGGAAATCACAGTTATTCCTTTCTCTTTATTGTTGATTTTGATACAAACAGAAACAAAGAACGTATGAGTAATGAATATTAGTAGTTTAAGCAATAATCACTGATAAATCATGTAGACTGAAAAAGTTCATGGGAACTTCACCTTTAATTATTTTCACATACCAAGAACAAGTTGAAAAGTGAAGAGTTAGGTTATTTGGCCTATGTTTTGAGTTGATAACATTGATAAGTCTATGATCTTTAATACAAACATAAAGAAGAACCTGGAAGATGATTTAACTCTAGACCAGGACCTGTCTTTATATTTTAACTTCAGAATGTTTTAGAGTTGTAATTGGCAATAAAGATTTTAGAAGTCACGTTCACAAAACACAAAAATCAATTATTTGCAATATTATTTTTCTAGAATGAAGATTGAAATCAAGGGCTCAGCAGAAATACTTCTGATATATCAGTGATATATTACAGATTACATCTATCTTTAAGGCAACTTTGTACTTTTCTATTCAGTAGAAATACCTAATACTGAAATGTAAGTCAATAAAAACCTTTAAGTTTCAATAAGAAGCTAAGTCATGTTTTCCATCCATTTATTATCAGAGGTGATAATAAATTTTAATGTGTAATGGGGATATTTGATTTGGTGCATTCAGAAAATGTCTGTGTATACATAAAAGTTATATGTTCCTGGTTTTTATACTGTTTATGATATTGATGATGTCATTAATCATCTACACTATGTTCAGTTGAGATGCCTTCAATTCCTGAGAGCATCTTGAAGAGATTCTTCTTGCTTTTTATCTTTTTAAACATAATACTACCACGTAATTTTTTGTTGAAACACCCCCCCCCCTTCTCCCTATTAGATTTTAGTATTCATTTTGCAAAAAAATTTACTTCCCTTAGCTTTTTCGGAAGCAATTCATTGTATCAGAAGGTTTAACTTCTCTGTGAAAGAAATTGTTTAATTGCATATGTACAGAATGATGGTGGATTTTGATCCCTTTGCTGGTAAAGTAGTAGTTCTGCCTCCAGTGATTATTATCTTAAAATTTGGCTTTAGGGAGATACATGCTTACATGCATGCATACCTAATTTACAGGCAGAACTTTCTGTAAATGATCTCTAATAGTTAGTATGCCTTTAAGTGCAGTTAAATGACAAATAAATAAAGCCAATGACAGTTCAAGTCCTGCCCTGATAGTGTTGTTTTATTCAATCATTGCCATAAATCCTGAACACATACATATTAGACACACAGAAAACCCCCAAACCTCTATATCAGGCTTGGCCTGAGTACCTTTCATTTCTTTTAAGTTATACTACAGATGGTCTCTTATTGACAACTCACCTGTCGCCTTCACACGTGAGTCACCTGTGCATTCACAGGGATACTTGTGAGAATTCTTACAGTATACAGCTCAGTGTAGATTCATCTTGCTCCTTGTTATGTACCTATCAAGGTACACACTTACCTTCCACTCAAGTTGGGGATAATATGTGTTGCAAGGTAATATGTGTTAAAATATAATTGATCTAAATTGTTTGTTTAATTTTGCTCGGTGTGAAGTACTAATGTGATGAAACATTTTAAATTGTGTTAAATTGTGTTAAATTGCTTAAAATGTAAGGAGGCAGTTTAAATTGTTCCATTATATACTTGTATCCTAGTACTAATTTTTAAATGCATGGAGATATTAAGTTGAAAAATTCCAGTGATTCTGCTGGTTAATTAATGTTGCCTCAGCTTTCTTCTTTGCACTTTTTCGGGGGAGGGCTGATCCACATTTCACTAAGCTGTACAGTTTAGCTTAAAGAACTTCCCACCTCCAACTTTGTTGTATTTCAGTAATAAATTACAACAAAAAGAAGTTGAAAAAGTGATTTTTATTTCTTTTGAGTCCTTAATGTCTTTCTTACTCCAAGTTCTCTACGTTCTTTACATTGTCTTTTGACGTCTAAATACTGACTTCAGATTGAAGCCCATGCCCACTGAAAACATGAAGAAAACCCAGTGGCCTTAAACGGGAGCAGCTGTAAGCCCCATACTAAAATTATGGCACATGTGGAATGAAAGATACTCAGGACAGGATTCTTTCTGTAGCTGGTTGACAACCGCTGTGGAAGAGGAAATCTTGTGTGTCAAACCCTAGTTTGTTAGTTTCAATTTTTGTTTTTGCTTAAAAGCACACATTGAGGAATGTATTTTATACTGTTGGTAAACTCCGGGGAGAAAAAAGAAAAAAAAGCCCTGCTTACTTTGCTCAAACAAGTCAAGCAGTAAAGTTCAGGAAAAAAATAAAAATTGAAACCAAAGTATTTATAAACTCACATTTTAATATGAGCTTAGATGAAGTTTACTTAAGGATTCAGTTGAGATTACACTAAGCAAAATGTTTCCAGCAGCTACTACATTGGAGAGATGTAGCTTAAACATATGAAAAATACTAATAAATTGCAACCTCATTCCTTGGAATGTGTTTTTTCATTTCTTTTATTCATAGGTGTGGTATATTTGGGGTTATTCATTTATTGTTAGTGCAATAAAGACAGAAGGGATTTTACAGCTGTATTTCTAGAAATTGATTTGTATTGATTGTGGTTTTGACAATGGGTCTCACGCTGTTTCAAAAGAATAAAAACACATTTTCAAAATGTTTCTGTTCTTGACGGTTGTAGAATGAAATGGTAGTTTCCAAGCACTAAGGGAAACAGGTGAAAGTAAAAAATTCTGCATTATTTTCTGCATATTATTCTTAATATCAAGGTAATAAACAGGCATTAATTCTGTATTTATCACGTGGTTTCCACCTCTCTTGTTCTAATGCTGTAGTAGCATTAGTTTCTGTTCTTGTGTTTGATATGCCTGTAGCAAGAATATTTCTATACCTGTCTCATAAGTAAAATTTTTTTTACAGAAGGAAAAAGTGGATACTCTGAGATGTTTTATTTATTTACTATATTACAATTTATTAGATGTTCAATAAACTTTGGATTTTTTTTTTTTAAGTTGAGATAAATTGTGATGGTTTAACCCTGGTAGGAGGCCAGTTGCCCACCAAAGCTGCTCTATCATTCCCTTTTTCAGCTGGATGGGGAGAAAATGTATTTTGAGAGGCTTAGAAGTTGAGATAAGGGCAGGGAAAGATCATTCCACAATTAGTGTCATGGGTAAAACAGACTCAACATGGAATAAAACCCATCTAATTTATTACTACCCACACCCCAGAAAGTACTCAATGAAGCTAGAGCAGGCTGATAAGAAGTAAAACCAAATCTTAAAACACCTCCCCACACCCCTCCATTCTACCCATTCATGATTTCTCTCCCTTTCTGGTGGCACAGGGGGAGATAGAGAATGGGCATTTTGGTCAGCTTATCACAAGTTGTCTTGCTTCTTAGAGGGGGATTCCTCACATGCTTCCCATGCTCCAGCATGGAGTCCCACCAGAGTACTTGAGTCCTTTACTATGGGGCTTCAGCTCTTCACCAAGTGCCCCAATGTGGGTCCCTTCCATGGGGTGCAGACCTTCAGGACCAGACTGCTCCAGCATGGTCCCCCATGGAGTCACAGGTCCTCCCAGTAAACCAGCTCCTGTATGGGCCCCTCTCACCATGGGCTGCAGGTCTTGCCAGGAGCATGCTCCAACACAGATTTCCCACCGGGTCACAGTTTCCTGCATGTGTCTCCACCTGCTCCACCATGGGATCTCTCCTCTGGCACCTGGAGCACCTCCTCCACCCCTCCCTTCTTCACTGGCATTGGTGTCCTCAGTTTCTCACATCTCATTCTCTTCTCTGGTGGCAAGAAGTTGCTGCTCGGGGTTTGTTTTTTTTTTCTCTTAAACATGATTCACGGAGGCATGATGAACGTCACAGATGGGTTTGGCCTTGATAAGTGTCGGCTCCAGCTTTGACCCCAGCTGGTGTTTATTGGGCCTAGGGAAAGCTTTTAGCTGCTTCTTGCAGAAGCCACCCCTGCACCCACCCTTCCTCCACCAGAACCCCGCCACATAAACCCACAACATAGGTGCTCAATTCTTAAAAATCCTGGTATTTACTGAAACAAATCACTGTTGTGTATTTAAGAAAAATAAATATAATCCCTTTAATATGACTTACTTTTTGCTCTAAATCTAGATCTGTGACTCAAAAAACCCTTACAGCCACTAGTGTGAACAAGAAGCTGGTAAAAACAAGTGGTGTTCCATTGACTTCATTGTCAAATGTGTTATTTTGTATCGGCTACTTTTTATGAGATCCCAGAAATAAAGAAAAGCCTGTCTAGAGTGATCCCGGCCTTCACATCAACTGCAATGACCCCAGAGCTGTCAGGTCTTTCCTTGGTACTAGACTTTCTCAAGATCTCTTATGCTTTTCAGCTTTACTGTATTTGTGGTATCTTGAACTGTTCTGTTAGATATTGGGATCCCCTAATTTATGGTAACTGTTGCTGGGAAAGAAAAATTTCATACCAAAACCAAAACAAAGCCATTTTCCTCTTTGATGTTGAAGAGTGTGTAAAATGTGTGTATGAAATTTCAAGTAATACCTGACCTCTGAAAATGTCTGAGCAGCAAACTTTCATGTCACACAAATTAGGACAAAGTACTCCATTGAATCAACACCGAGCTTTAACCTCAGATTACACCGGAGAGTGAAATTCCGTCAGACTGTGAGATCATGTGCAGGAAATAAGAAGAATACTCAGCTTCAGGTAACCTCTGTGGAGCACCTCAGATTAGCAGCTAGGTGTGCATAACATCTTCCACAGCACAAAGAATGGATTTCAGCTGAGATGGCCAGTAAGCAGAATATAAATGTGGAAATTAGCTCGAACTCTGTATGTTGCCCCAAATCAAACCAGGATCTGACCCCACCTGTACCTGCAGCAAAGTGAAAGTACTGGATCTGACTGAGCTGAACTGACCGTTGGTCAAAATAAAAGTAGATGATCACAGATTATCCCAGCCTGCAACCATCCAGGGAAGGAGATTTAAACTCTTATGGCAACCCCCTCAAATTAGGTTTGTAGCTGAGATTAAATAGGCAAAATGCCCAGCAAAACTGACTATAACCAGCCTCAAGATTTCAGAGGCAGAATATGGCCATAAAAGCAGTGAAGAGGGCAAATGCCCAGACTGGACCTCCAATATCTTCTATGCATCAAATTAAGGCTTTGAGGAGAGGGGGCATAAATGTAGAGGTCACTGTTGCACAAGAGCTGACCAACAAGAGAAAAAGAAGTACAGGGTGGTCGTTGAAGTCCCCATAATAGCAAATCAAACCTAGAGGTGGCCACAAATCAAGCCTGTGCTAGCTGGCTATAACATTGGCCTCAAGTGGCTCCAAGGAAATGTAGTCTTTAGGTAATCCCTGAATACCAAAGGAAGCCAGGCTTACCTCGAATGATCATTTGAGGCAACTGTGGGGGTTGATCTCAGATGACTCCTCTGCAGGTTAACTGGTTCTAAATTAGATTTCAAATAGCTTGTGGAACAAAAACAATAGCTAGAGTGGCCCTGAGCAACTTGTTTGGTTTCAAGACGATTTTCAATGATCTCAGGCATCAAATGACAGCAGCATTGACCTCAAATAACCCCAAAGCAGATCATTGTCCCCAGGTGACCCTTTTTACCTAATTCGCTAGCATTTGGACCTCAGATGAACCTTGGGACTAGAGCAAGGGTCAATTTGACCTCAAGTGTCCTCCATAAGTAGTTAGAACTCATGTTTACCTGGACTTATCTGTGCCATAACCATGAGGATTGACCTCAGATGACTCTGCAGTGAGAGTGGCATCTCAGATTGAACTCAGATGACCACAGACAGGAAACAAGGACCATGAATGACCTCTAATGGACCCTTGGCACAAAATGAGGGACAGTTTGACCTCAAATGACAAATCAAGGAATTAATTTCATCTCAGGTTTACCTTAAGTGACCTCTGGGCACTGAACAAAGGCTTCGTTGACCTCACATGAACACTAGCAGGCTCTGTAGTTGACCTCAAATGAACCCTGGCTGCTTACTTGGATTTCAAGCAGAACTTAAATGATTGCTCCTCCTCAAAATGAGAACAGTGTTGACCTTAAAGGACACCTGTAGAGGTAATTGGACCTCAAGTTGACCTCAAATGATCCTGGGCTCCTAACAAAAACATAGTTGACCTCAAACAACACCTTGCCTATACCTGGGCCTCATGATGATGTTAGATGACCCCCACCCTATATAGGTTAATTAGCCATCAAGTTGACCTCAGATGACATGGCAGTTATTTAACACTCAAGTTGACCTCAGATCACCTTCCTGAGCACCTATTATGAACTCCTGTAATTACCAGCAGGTTAACTGACTCTCATATTAACCTCAAATAACCCCAAGCAGGTACCTGGATCTCTTGTTCACCTCAGATGACACTCAAAGCTTCTAACTGTATCTCAAGTTGATTTCAGACAATCCCAAAAAAGGAAATGAGGCTGATGATTGGCTTTAAATGACCCCCAAATAGGTAAGGGGCTCTCAAGTTGAGTTCAAATGACCCCAGGTTGCCAATTTGGCCATGTGGCCTGAAATGACTTCTAGAAAGCTGAATGGATCTCAGGTTCATTTCAAATGACCCCTAGGCAGCACATAAGGACTTTGCTGACCTCAGGTGATATCTTTGTCAACTTGTTGTATCTGTATCTCTAGTTAACCTCAAATGATCTCTGGACACAATATGAGGGCTGTTTTCACCTTGAATTGATACTAAGGTAGAACTCAGATTACTCCTATGAGATCCACTGGATTTAAATTAGACTTTAACTGACCTGTTAGGCAGGAAATAAGGGCTGTGATTGACCTTGTGTGACTCCTTGAGTAGGTATGTGGCTCTGAGGTTGACTTGAGATGATCCCTGGTGAAGCAATGGGAGCTAGCTGACTTTGAATGATCTCTGTGCAGTGTTTGACCTCAGATGATCTCTGACTGTCCTCAACTCATATGAAAAAATAAAGATTAGGTCAGTTTTTAAGTACCCTCCGAATGAATCTAGTCAAACTCTGCACAGCAGTTACAGTTAGATCATATTGCTCACACTCTTTCCCAGGTAAATTTTGCTTTTTTTCCAACAAAGGAGATTTCACAACTTTTCTTGGCTACTTGCCTCCAGTATTTCACTCTTGCTCTTTAGTCACTCTTGATCCAGTATGTTCGCTCTTGCTTTTTAATTTAAAAAGTGGTTCTATGTATCTAATTTTTCTGTTGTTGTTCTTTCAACCTGTGTCCACTGTAACTCTTGTTGTGGGGCTCCTTCCTAGAACACTTTTGCTGTGTTTTCTGCTGGCTTGCTTAATTCCTGTATGATAAATGTTTCTGGTTGCCTATAGCTCTGACTACAGAGATGAGTCAGGACTGATGTCAAGCCATGAAGTAGAGGCTACAGATCTGGGTGTAGCCAGCCATGGAGAAGCTGCAGGCAAAATGCAAGCTTGAAGGCCTGAGCTCCCAAAAGAAGACAGAGGGTCCTGCAAAAAGGCCCTTTGTCACATAGGTCTTTTCACAGCATGCTAATCCCAGGTTACAGCTGCACTGTGTCAGAGCTGATGCAGTTTAACTACAGATGAGGGGGAAAGTTTACTGAACCACGTGGTGCATTGAGGCCCCAACAGCTTTCTTTACCATAAAGGCCCTGTGTTAACTCCTGATAGCTGCTTTTGTTCTTTCAAAATGTAGAATCATAGAACCTTTTAATTTACTGAAAACATCAGGTTCTTTTCTGAAAAGATGCTACTCATCCAGCTGGCCTCCAGCCTGTACAGCTGCATGGAGTTAGTCCATCTCATGTCATGTTATTTGTCCCAGGGTTGTGTTATGTAAAGCTTAGCTTGCTGTACATATTCCCTGCAGTTCTGTTTATCATCTATATAAGATGGATCAAGGTAACCATTTTGTTGTACCATGTTGGGCCCGTGACTCCTCAGGCCATCGAAAAAGAGATGCAACATATAGATGGGGTTGTGACTGAGGGATGTACTCAACCATGAATGCTATGTCACAGGTTATCCTTGAATGTGAAACACGTGTTACAATCAAATCAATCAAGTGGTCAAAGCCACTTGGCTTTGAGAGCAGTGGCTGAAATATAAATATGAGGAGGCCTGGCAGTTTGATTATATCACACTCCCACAAACTTGTCAAGGAAAGCCATGTGTGTTTACAATAGTGGAAGAAATTCCCTGGATGGCTGGGAATGTGTCCTATGCCACTGCCCAGAACACTATCCTGCACCTTAAAAAGCAAGTCTTGGGAAGATATAGCACCCCAGAAAGAATTAAGTCAGATAACTGGACTCATTTCTGAAACAATCTCATAGACAAGTGGGCCAAAGAGCGTATCATGGAGTGAGTGTATCACATCCCCTATCATGAACCAGCCTCTGGAAGGTTGAATGATACAATGAACTGCTAAAGAATACTCTGAGAGCAATGGGAGATGAGACCTTCAAAAATCTAGTCATGGACTAAAATAACTCAATGGATATTTCAGATGGATGTTCCCTAAATTAAGTGTATATATAAACAACCAGTAAAAATGTTGGAGATTAATTGGAATGTATTGTAAAGTGTGGGCATGATATAAATGGTATAGAATAAGAGGTGGGTATTGTCATGGTTTTATCTTGGATGGAGTTAATTTTCTTCCTAGTAAGTGGTATAGTGTTGTGTTTTGGATTTAGTATGAAAATTATGTTGATAATATACTAATATTTTAGTTGTTGCTAATCAGTGTTTAAGACAAGGATTTGACAGGTTCCCAGNATGTTGTGCATCACTTGTTGGTTGGGTTTTTTAATATATATATAAAAATAATAATAATAATTATTACTATTGTTGTTGTTGCTGCTGTTGCTTCTGTTGCGGTTGATGTGGTTTAACCTGGTGGGCAGCTAAAACAATTACATAGCTGTTCACTCACTGCCTCCCAGTGGGATGTGGGAAAGATTTGAAATAGAAAAGGAAAATAAACCCAACCTTGTGGTTTGAGATAAAGGACAATTTAATAGGACAAAAAAAGGAAAACAATAACACTAATGATAAAAAAGTACAAAACAAGTGATGAATAGCACAATTTCTCAATTTCTTACCCAAAGTTGATGCTCCACAAGACCCTGAGCTGCCCTGCTCCTGGCCCACCCCCTAGCTATATACAGAGCATAATGTCATTTGTTATGGAATATCCTTCAGCCAGTTTGGGCCAGCTGCCCTGTCTGTCACCATCTGGCTTCTTGGGCATCCCTGCATTCTCATTGGCCTGCCAGTATGAGAAGCTGAAAAGTCATTGACTGCTGGGCAACAACTGAAAACATCAATGTGTTATCAATATTTTCCTCATCCTAAATCCAAATCACACCACTAGCAGCTGCCAGGAGGAAAATTAACTATATCTCTGTGGAAACCAGGACAGCATCATTATTATTATTATTGTTGTTGTTGTTGTTGCCATCGTCGTCGTTGTTGTTGTTGTCATTGTAGTCATCCTCCTTTTCTGTTCTAATAAACTGTTTTTATCTCAACCCACGAGTTTTACCTTTCTTTAATTTTCCCCCCCATCCCACTCTGGGGGGCACTGAGTGATGGTGGTGTGGTTCTTTTAGCTGCCTGCTGGAATAAACCACAGCAGTTCTTTGCATTGGCTTTTGTCACACTTTGCAATGTTCCTGCTGGCCCACTTGTTTTCCAGCCTGCCTGTGTCTGCCGAATAGCTGATGCATCAACTACTTACTCCAATTTGTTATACTACATTAACTTGGTAAGAGCACACTCTGTCCAATCATGCTGGTGGTCTATCTGTAATTTTACTTAGTTTTTGACAGAATTCCTAACAGATCTTGAGACCAACTTAACTGTTTCTCTGGCACTGTGAGCAGGGCCATGTGGCCGGGCCTGTAACCTGTGGCCATGAGGCAAGCTGGAGCTGTGGCTGACATCAAACAACATGAGTGGCAAAAAAGGAGAGCTGTTTTCTGCAAAGGACTGCAGCATGTTAAACTGAGGACAGGAGTTTACTTCAGGTGACACCTGAGCAACAAAACATGGGCAGCACTTAAACTGAAGAACCACTGGCTGACAAATTGGTGTATTGTATTTAAGAGGAGAGCAGAAAAAGAGAGCTCATGCTGGTTATGAATCCTGGGCTGCACTCAATCTCAGATAATTGCTTCATACAAAAAAAGTCTCTTCATTTTCATGGTTCTTGTTCAAGACAGCACACTTGTGCTTGAGTGAGGCTAACTGCTCTGTACACAGATGTAGCAGGAACTCATCTTTTAACCCCAAATAGCAAACTATACTTCCAAATAGGAAAGTTTCCTCCAGGGAGCTGGGAGGAGACACAGCCAGGGCAGATGACCGAATTGGGCCAAAAGGGCTATTCCGTACCAATGATGTCATGCTCAGCATAAACGGGGTCTGGTGGGGGAGGAGCACCCAGCTCCAGGATGCACTGTAGCTCCCCTTTACTGGTAGCTGTGAGAAGAACTGTATTAGTATGAGAACCTCCGATCACAGAATCCATCAATGATTGATCTCTACTGATCTCAGCAGAAGACTGAACTAATACTGAAAGTACCTTTAAGCAAGAAAATTTTCATTTGCTTAACTTAATTTACTTCCACTACCAAACTGTGGCTTAATTTCTGACTGTAGATAATCCCTGAACAGCAAATGTAGTAGATAGATTGATATATATTGCATCTGACCAGCAGACTGGAACCATAGTTTAATTAAGATGACCTAAAATAACAAAGCTTTGGGCAGGTGGGTTTAACTGTATGTCTACATTTAAAAACAGGGCAGCATTCGTCCCTCTTTGGGCCCCTACACGTATTACTGGGGTGTCACTAACATTTGGATGTCCTGGTTCAGTGAATTGAGTCAGAAATTGATATTCATTGACCTTTGAGGAATAAACTAGGGCAGGCATTGACCTCCAGTTACTCAGTGCTGACCACAGATGACCTGAGAAGGTGCAGTAAGAGAAGTCTGTGGGACTTTATGTCATCACTGTAAAGATGGTTAGTGATAGTCAATTTCATTCAGTTTAGCTGAAATGATTAATTTTTACCAGTGTTTCCTGAGTATGAAATTGGGACAGTAATTGAGCTTTGGACTCATGACCCCTGAGCCCAAATGTGGGCCACAGAATAGTATTTAATTTCACATTGTCCCTGAATAATTAACTGAGGGAGTAATTGACCTTCTATGAGTCCTTCGAATTGAGAAGTAAATGACCCTGTTGCATCCTAAGCAGCAAAACAGTGCAGTGGCCCAACTGTAGTCTGCATCCATTGTTAACCTCACTTGACTCTGTCACAAGAGGGGATGACAGGATATGATCTCAGTTAATGCTCCCTCTCTCACATCTGAATATTGAAATTTAAATTAGGGCAATGTTGAAATTAATGTCTTCTGAACAGCAAACAGAGGCTTGTAGCTACCTCAAGTGAGTTTGGGCACTGAAGCATGTTGGATCGTAACCTCAGATTTCTATCATCTAGGACATATAGTCTGCAAGTGACTTCTTATGAACATGAATAGGAAACTGGGCCAGGAGCCTACAATTCCTGATACGGCCAGTTACCATCTCTGTGTTGAGCTGTCTGATGATTGGCATATGCAGTCTCCGTTCTATTCTAGTGTCTCACTGCAGCTGCAAACTCAACATTTCAATCTTCTGGAGTCTCAAAATGTCTTTTATAGTTCTACATTACCCACTAACAACATCACTTTTACACAACTCTCTGTAAAAATCAGGCCTAAAGGAAGCCCACAACTTTGCCATTGACTTCACTGGATTTAAACTGAGACTTTAGAGTTTAAATAAAATATCCATCTAGCCCTCTCTCTGAATCCCTCTTTCTGTTTTCCTCTCCCCTAAGACCCACTTAGATCCATAGCTTTTGAGTGCTATCAGAACTTCTGCAATGCAAAATGCCTTTCATTCTGAAGAAAGAATTTCTGGTGAAGACAAAATAATATCTAAAACAGCGTATTTTATTCTGTTTATCCTACAGTGTAGAGTATCAGAATTATTTAGGTGTTTAAAATTCCCCTACTAGTTTGTGTTTTCACAGAAACCAGACTAAATCTTAATGTATTAATATCATAGTAGGTTTCCTACCATGCAAGACATGAAATTAACTTAATATCTGAATGATGGAAGCATTTGTAGTGGAGTTCTGTGCCTTCTACTCAGAGCACTGAATTACTTTCCATCAGATAGACTCCTCAGTGGTAAATGCAACATAAATATTTCTGGTACTATAGCCCATGTTGTCTACTGTGTCCTTTAATTACACAGCAGACCTGCTCTGTGTGACCCAGCCTGCATGGGTGCCAGTGGACATCTTTTTTCAGCTGGAACTGACCCTCTTGGCTTATATGGATCTACATGATTATCTGGTTGGTTTTGATTGAGAGACTAATTAACCTAATAGAACTTTTCTGACCACTGCATATTTTGCATGAATAAAAATAACCTTACAATAGTAGACCCTGAGACACAGAAAATCTCAGACAGCACCAAACAAAGATGCCCTTTGTTGCCCCTTCATCATTAGTCTAAGGAACTTGAACACATTCCAGCTACAAGTACAGCAGGTGATAATGGCCAGAAAGGACATTAATGTTGTACAACATACAGAATGATATTCTGTATTTCAAATAACACTAGGCCCAGCTTCATGCTAACTTGTATTTGTTACCTTGTTCTGTATCTGAAATGGAGATATTTTTCTCTCCTGCATTCCACAGTATGCCAAATGCTTTGCCAGATGTCTTGCATTGTGTGATATGCTTTCACCCAGACAGAAAGAAAAGTTTCTTGGATCCCCAATAGAAACTCAGGTTCTCCTATGGATTATTTACCTAGCTAATTCCTCCTTGGATGTTTAATATTTCCTTTGCTTTAATGAACTTTGAATTTATGGAACACCAAGAATGTTTCCCAGGTAATTCAAGTATACTCTGATAAAATACAAATCTGTAGCCACTGGAAAAGACATAAGGTCAAAACTGGAAAAATATGCCTCTCCCCAAGTTAGATAAGTATCCTTGAAGTAGCTACATTAATCTACAAGAATGTTGCAATTGTAAAGCATAGATCAAATTATTCTCACTGCAAGTGTGCCTGTGCAGAAAGGCCTGCTACTGTGCAGTAGTGTGTATGGCAGTGTGCAAAGAGCAGAGTTTGGTAAGGGGTGGGAGAGAAGACTGCTATTCCTTTGATGGGCAGAGTTAAGGTGATGGACTTCTACTGGAAGTACACCAGGCTTGTGTTCTTCATTTAGTAAAATTCTAGCATGGAATAGACATGGCAGATAGAAAAAAAGGAGGCAATTGGTGGCAGCCAACATGGCTGCACTAAGGGAAAATCGTGCCTGACAAATTTGGTGCCCTTTTAAGACAAGTTTACAGTGGCCGTAAATAAGGGAAGAGCAACTGGTGTCATCTGCCTGGACCTGTACAAAGCATTTGACATTGTCCCACAGAGCAACCTTGTCTCTAAATTGAGGAGTCATGGATTTGATGGATGAACCACTCAATGGAGTTGGCAAGATGGTTGAAGTCAAACAGTTGCAGTCAATGGCTCAATATCCAAGTGGAGACCAGTGAGAAGCAGCATGCCTCTGGTGTCAGTATTGGCATCAGCACCCTTTAACATCTCTGTTGGTGACATGGACAGTGGGATCAAGCACACCCTTAGCAAACTTCCCAAGGACACAAAGCTGAGTGGTATGGCTGACTGGTCCCTTGGCCATCCCAAGGGACCTTGACAGGCTGGAGATGTGAGTGTCTGAATTTCCTGAAGTTCAATATGGCCAAGCAAAAGGTCCTGCCTGTGGGTCAGCACACACCCAAGCACAAATACAGGCTGGGTGGAAACTGGATAGAGAGCAGCCCTGTGGAGAAGGACTTGAGTGTATTGATGGCAAAGAAGCTCNATGGAGTTGGCAAGATGGTTGAAGTCAAACAGTTGCAGTCAATGGCTCAATATCCAAGTGGAGACCAGTGAGAAGCAGCATGCCTCTGGTGTCAGTATTGGCATCAGCACCCTTTAACATCTCTGTTGGTGACATGGACAGTGGGATCAAGCACACCCTTAGCAAACTTCCCAAGGACACAAAGCTGAGTGGTATGGCTGACTGGTCCCTTGGCCATCCCAAGGGACCTTGACAGGCTGGAGATGTGAGTGTCTGAATTTCCTGAAGTTCAATATGGCCAAGCAAAAGGTCCTGCCTGTGGGTCAGCACACACCCAAGCACAAATACAGGCTGGGTGGAAACTGGATAGAGAGCAGCCCTGTGGAGAAGGACTTGAGTGTATTTATGGCAAAGAAGATCAACATGAGCTGGCAATGTATGCTTGCAGGCTAGAGAGCCAACTGCGTCCTGGGCTGCATCAAAACCAGTGTGACCAACAGGTCAAAGGAGGTTATTCTGCTTTTCTCTAGGGAGACTTGGAGTACTGCACCCAGCTCTGCAGCCCTCAGCACAGTAAATACAGGGAACAGATGGAGCAAGTGATCATGAAGATGATCAGAGGGCTGGAGCACATCTCCTGTGAAGACAGACTAAGAGAGTTGGAGTTGTTCAGCCTGGAGAAGAGAAGGCTCTAGGGAGATGGTATTGCAGTTTTCCAGTACTCTGAGAAAACTGGAGAGGGACTCTTTACAAGGGCATATAGTGGTAGTACAAAGCTGAGAGAAGATAGATTTAACTAGATATTAAGAAGAAATTCTTCATAATAAAGAAGGTTAGGCATGGGAACAGGTTGCCCAAGAAGCTGTGTCCCCTCCCTCCTTGGCAGTGTTCAAGGCCAGGTTGGATGGGGCTTTGGGTAACCTGGTCTAGTGGGGCGTGTCCCTGCCCATGGCAGGGAGGTTGGAACTGGATGATCTTTGAGGTCCCTTAAAACCCAAATCTTTCTATGATTCTATGTTATTGATTTAAAATTAATAGACTTACTGGAGATGTGCATAGAGATCTGATGTTCAAATTAAATTTCTGTAGACACATCTATATTACTATCCTTTAAGTACATAATAGATCATTATGAAACAAATTGGATAGGCTAAGTATCAGCACAGAATGGATTTGCTGTCTTTTTCCTCTGCATGAATGTGTACACTAATTGGAAACCTTAGGGATCCCAAGAGAAAAGTCAGACAGCTGGCTGTTTACCCTCTATGTGCCAGCAAATTTCAGATAATTACTTTCTCCTACCTAGATTCTTGCTCCTATTTAGTTAATATAACACAACTATTTATATGAGTAAGGATGAAATTCTGGGCTTTTTTGTGGCCTTTAAACATAACAGTGTTGCTCCAGATTTATGGAAGCACTGAAAACACGAACAGAAGAATACTTTTATACCTTACTCCATCAACTGTGTTTGCTAGAAGGAATAAATGGGAAACAGCATGTCAGGGTTGCACAATTTTAATTACTGGGCAGCCACGAAAGATTTTGAGTTACTGGCACTGACTGCCATTAAATTGGCATCAGGCCTTATTTTTCTTAGGGCACAGCATCTTCAAAATAAAAGGCTTTCTTTTGCATTATTTCATAGCTAATGGTATATATTTTTCGAGCCTCATCTAGTCTCTGAAACTATAGCCTCCCTTACCAGTCATAGAAATTCAACACCAGTCTCCTTCACTTCAGTATCAGGCTATTACTCTTACCCGTGACCTTTATTTTACGTGGTTCATACTACCATTCCTCATCTTCTGCTCTCTATCTTACACTCTTATCTTGGTCTTCTGGAGCATGATCTAACTGAAGGTCTCCTTTCACAATCTTTCCAATACCTTACTCTCCTTTTACATTCTTCAGCAACCATGGCCTCATTCTGCCCATAAGCTTTCATCTCCTTATCTATCTCGCTACCTCACATAAGTTACAGTCCTGGATCCTATATGAACATTTAAGTCTTGGCCTCAATCATGATGCTTTGGGCCAACCACCTATGAAAACAACAAAGGGGAATTTCTCTCTCACCTTGGGAACATGTAATCAAAGCAAAAAATGCATCAGCAAGTTGCTACTGTGTTTGATGCTTTGTGGAATTTGAATACAAACACAAAGCTTTTTGCATTGTTGTACAGGACTACAAATAAGGAATGGAAGTCTGACCAGGCATCATGATATCCTTCGTATCTTCTGGGACCTCCTTTGAGATTTTTTTTTTCTCAGCTGCTTCTTTGGAATTGCTATCTTCCAGTCAATACCTGCTCTAAGTGCTGTAACTCTCATTACAAGAAGATCATTACTATTTTCTTGCGCAAACTAAACCTTAACTGTCTCTCAGAGGCAGTGGCAGAATGATCCACTCTCTCCCATGAAACAGAGGGTCATTTAATATAGGAAATCTGCTCCTCCTGTTCAATGTTCCAAGTGTGACCAAAATACTGAACACAAATGTACGTTTGGCAGGTATCAAGCTGTGTCCTTCATGGAAAGATGTGCTCCAGCATCCCAACCGTAGGTAGGTTTGCCTGTATGACCTTTTTTTCTTTCCTCATACATCTTAAACCTGAAAGGAACAGCCCATGCAGTTCCTGCCAGGGCATGATGGTAACACTCACTCTCCAGGAAACCTGCTTTAATTAGTTAAACCAGCACCCTAGTAATACACATTGGACCAGTACATATCAATCTTTTAATGACCCTGCCACATGCTTATTTGCCATATCTCATTGCTTCTTTCTTTCTTTGCCATCTTTCTTAATCTAAAAGACTTGTAAATAAAACTTAAGGACCAAGATGGGCTCTTCATGCACATAAGCAGGAGTGATGTGTAGGGTTCTTTTTTTCCTGCTGAAGACTAGCAAAAATCTTATGTGTTCTTCACCAGAGGTTACATTTCAATGCTGCGGGAGGCCATTCCCACACTCAGACATTTATAATAGTATAAAGTAAATAAGTAGCTTCTGTTGGTATCTCTGTTCTTTGAGGCTAGGCAAACTAAGCAGCCACCTGTTTTTGATGTAATACAGAGGGGAAAAAA
>VZTU01010838.1:9625-28479 GCA_013400835.1 Zapornia atra
GGAACACCAATTGTGACTGGTTGCCAGTTGGACTTAACTCCATTCAGCACCACTCTCTGGGCCCAGCCATCCAGCCAGTTTTTAGCCCAGCGGAGAGTGTACCTGTCTGAGCCCTGGGTCACTGGTGTCTCCAGGAGAATACTGTGGGAGACTATGTCAAAGGCTTTGCTGAAGTCAAGGTCGACTATGTCAGCGACCTTTCCTTTATCTACTAGGCAGGTCACTTGGTCATGGAAGGAGGTGAGTGGTCAGGCAGGACTTGCCTTTCATGGACCCATGCTGGCTGGGCCTGATCTCCTTGTTGCTACATATTTGCGCTGTGATTGCCCACAGGATGACTTGCTCCATAATGCTCTCTGGCACTGAGGTCAGGTTAACAGGCTTGTAGTTCCCCAGATCTTTCTTACGACCCTTCTTATAGATGGGCACCACATTAGCAAGTCTCCAGTCATCTGGTACCTCTCCATTTGCCCATGGTCACTGATAGATGATGGAGAGTGGCTCGACTAGCTCTCTCAGCACCCTTGGGTGGATCCCATCTTGGTTATGTTTTGATAACGGATTGTTTTGTTCATGAAGTTCGAGGACCACCATTCTTACAACGTCTCTGCACATTGCTAGGGGTGGGCTGCACCTGGGGTTTCATTCACATTTTGATAGAATCTCTCATAACAAGAACAAAACCCCCAAACCCCACAAAACAACATAAACCAAAACTGTCTGAGCGTGTAACTTAAAAATACTGTGATTGTAGATTTCACGATTATTCTCAGCTTGTTAAACTTGCCTTCAACATCTGGCAGCTGTCACCAGCAACTCCACATTACTAAATATGGTAACAGGTAACCTGCTTTTATTGCCATGTAATCTGTGAGACATGAGTAACTATGTACTGCAATTACGTGGCACTGGCCTTATGATTGAAGTGATTACATGGTTATTTGTACTCTGCAAAACAGTGATAACTTTAGTTTTTCATAATGGAGTGGTTTGATTTATCTTTAGTATTACGGACCAAGTTTCAGTATTTTCATCATTATGATTGTACCATGTGAGATGTATGTAACCCATCAACTAAATCCATCCTCTCTTTTCTCTAAATTAAGTATGTCAGTTTCCAAGGGATCCAAAGGATGTTAATTGGAAGGGTGCTTTTGGAGTGGAATTCTGAAGTATAAACCTTAAAATTCACTAAACTTATTTTCTTTCAGTGAGAAAGTCAGTGGCACAAATAAATCCTTGTGCTTCTTTTCCCCTGAATCCTTCATCACATGGAGATTGTAATTGGAATGAATCGGGCATGTCAGTGACTTCTTGGCAACTCCTTTAAGCAGCTGAGTGAAATACCGTTTTATGTGCTATTGCATGGTTTATCTGCAAGCTTTATTTTAAATGGAGGTATGATTTGAGTCTGCAGCATTTGGGAGAAATAAATATGCTTTGCTGTAAGTTGGAAGACTGATGGTTGCTGTGCTGACCAGAGTGGGCATAGAATTCGTGTAGCCTCGTAATCTTCGTGTAGTGTGAAAACAGATAGCTTCTCAGGGTACCAACAGGTGCATTTATGTCTGTACCCTGAAAAGGACCGGGAAATGTAGAAGGGGTGATGTCCGCGTTGCCGGGTGGGAAGGCAGGAGGGGACACTCACCGCACTGCTGCCTGGGCACCGGGGGCTGGTGCCTTTCCGGGTTCCCCAGCCCTGCGGGGCGGCTCTGTGCTGCTTGGGCGTCCTATCAGAAAAATAAAACCCGGCCCTTTTGGTTTATGTTTCGTAGACTTATAGAATTACTGGAGGAGTTTAGAGGTGCAGGTGTCTTCCCTGAGACTGACCGTTGAAGGTTCAGCCCCTGGTTCCGGCTGGTGGGATGCTGAGGATGCTGAGGAGCAGCGGTGGTTTGAAGCCGGAGGCGGTTTTTGGAGGTGTGCGAGAGGTTCTGCTGCGGCAGCGAGCAGTAGATGGCAGTGCTGTCCTGTTATAATGGTGAAGGAGCCTTACCAGACGTTGTAAATCCTGCCTAACGTGCCCTTAGCTACATGTCTGCTGCTGAAACCTTAATTGTTAGGTTAAATATTGTACTGTCTAGAATGAGGCTAGTTCTCTGAAGGCATCCATCCTTGTAGGAATTTGGAGGGCACAGAAGCTATAGGTATTTATTTATAAATAGATACTAAGTGCCTATGCATTCTTCAGTTACCCATTTTGTACATGATTCAGACATAAAAGAGCCTAATACTTGTTTGATGCCATTTAAAGCCATTGCAAATGTGATAGGAAGTCATTGCGATGTGTATGTGCCTAACTTTTTTTCCTCAAGGGGAATAATTTGCTTTCTGCAGAAACAACTGCTGGTTTGTGATGCACTGTTCCTTCCTGTAAATCTCCCACTTCCCCGTATTGGAACATCCTTACAGTCTGAAAACTTGATGACTCATAGTTTATCAGTCTTAAGTCAGGGCCAATCTCTTGTGGCTTCTCTAGTACTGGAAATCTTTGTGGAGACTTCTTTCTCTCTGTCCATGAGCACACTTTGAACAGAAAGGCTACTTGATTTTTTTAAAATTTTTTTTTTTGTCCTAAAGAGGAATCTGATTGCAAAAATAAGTTTTCTCTGTCATCCTGTCCTCACCCCCCCTTTTTTTTTTCTGTTAGAATGTTAACCTTATAGGGAATAAAGAGATTTATTTAATGTATATTGCTACAAAAGAAGTTTTAGAATTGACCCTTCTAAAGGCATGTTAGCAGAAAGTTCCTCAGAATATTTCATCTCCATAACATGAAGACTGTAGAGTGTACTTTTTTTTACAGTTGTATTTCAGCAATGCATCGTTGTACAACTGTTGTAACTTCATAACTGTGCTCTATGTATATATTTTTTCAAGCCAGACTGAGACTTTTATTAAATCACTAGTGTGTTGAAGCTTAGTTCCAGTGATTTTTGTGTGCTCGTGAGCAGATTTACAGGATTTTTGCAAGTTTATTTTTCTGCAGTGATTTTATGGAACATTATATTAAAGATGCAGTATTTTTACAACAGGCCATTCTTGTTAACACACTAGTTCTGGTTTTTGGAAATAAGGAAATTACTAACATCAGACTATTAAAATGTTAAAATCTAGTTTTAGTGGTTATTTAACTTGCATTGAATTGCTCATGCTGGCAGAAATAAATTTCGCGACTTGTCATATTTTAATTTACAAAGTAAAGTATTCAAGGATGTAGGACTGTGGTCTTGCCCAAGTGTTTTCTATGTGAAATACCTCCATAGGAGTATTTAGATTGCTTTCAAATGGTTAGAGAAGAAAGACTTAAATGATGGGATGTCAGTTTTTAAAGATGGAGCTTGCATCAAAATGGTTGAAACCGGCTGTTGCTTTATGTCTGGATACATCTTCAGTATCAGCAGACTGACAGAAAGACTAGAGACTTCTTGTTGAAAGCTTTTACATCACAAAAAGAAAACAAAGCTAAATGGGATGTACAGTCTCACTGGTCAAAAGGCTAGGAACAATTTAATTGCTGGAAGCTTAGTATTAGTGAATACTATGCTGAAAAATAAAAAAAAACTTATGGATTTTATGACAAAGCCAAATTTCTTGTCCAGGTTGTTGAAGTTGTTACATAATGCATTGCATTAAGTAAAAATTACGAAACCTCTTGAAGGGCATTATTTTAAAAAGCACCCCAGAAACTGTTGGGAAGTGAGCTATGCAAAAAACAGCCCCAGTAATCTTTGATTTTATTTTTTTTTTTCCAGCAGATGAAGCTTTTTCCATTTAAAGTTTACAGCATGGGTACATAGTACTTTTTGTACCTTTTCAGGCTGTATTATGGGAAGCCATGTTTTGTTTTTTTGAGGCAGAAAAAAAAAAAAGGGCTTTACTTTTAGTTTCTGCATAGCCAGACTTGCTCTTATGTTTGTAATATTTAGAGAAGTTCAATAGGGGGCCCTTGGTGCTTTGATCTAGTGCCATGGTGCAGTTTAACAAGAGAGGAGTTTTCAATATTGTCTGTGATATTGCAGATTCTGCCAGCTCTGTCTTAAATAAGAAAATGAAAGATTTACACCTCGGAAACCTCCTCGTATTTCTGGACACTCTTTCTGTTTGAAACAGGTAATTACAAAAACCTCCGGATCAATTTTTGTAAAGGGGCACCCTGATGGGTGCCATGACTGAAGTGTGACATGAGCCTTTTCCAATACAATGGGTGGCCTAACATTCCTTGGGAAGGCCAAGCTCATTAAATATTCTCTTCTTTTTTTCCACCCTCTCCCCCTCTTCATGCACTTAGCTTGAGTTGTGCTAAGTCTGAGGTTTCTTCACTGAGGACTTAGGAAAATTGCATAGAGTTCTCAGATTGAATTTTTTATGTGTATGACTTCATGATGGCATTAGCATGTGCTTTGATCCATGTGTGAATGGCACTGGGTCGGCTCTTATTGCCATATCCAGATGGTGTTACAGGGAACAAACAGTTGTGTTTTAGGATTTCTCAATAGACTGTCTAGACTGGTCTTGCAGCAGACAGATACAGCCACCCATCAAATTAGCGTTTGTCAGATTTATGGTAATGGTTCACCAAAGCCTTCCTGTCATTGACATAAAGATTTACGCCTCCAAAGTTATTTTGTCTTCCGCAGAGTGTGAAGTCTGATAGTGTGTATGTGTGCGATTATCTACATGTAGATGTATATTTGCATATATAAATTTTTAAGTAAAGGGGAGGAAAGCAACTGAAGAGAAGGAATTGCTATGGTAAGAGGCAGAATTTTTAAAGTATTTTGTTTAAGAGGCTGATTCCTACAGCTGGATTGATTAGCGAAGCTTTCCCTCGCCCGTCCATCCCCTCCCTTCAAATGATAATACGGATGTTCTGTTCCAGTCAGTGTCTCCCATATGCCCTTTTTGGAAAGAAAAACATGTATGTGGATTGTTGCAGCTAGATTTTGCACTTTCATGTTACACTGGAGTAATATGAGCTGCTCCCTGTCCGCAGTGGGAATAACCTTTTGACAGGCAGTATGTCCATTCTCAGTGGAAATGTTTTTCCAAGTCTGGCCAGGGCTCCTTTGATCATGCCACCTCAAATGTAGGGGTCATAGCTACTATGCAATGTAAGAACCACTGATGGTTGACCAGGGGAGAGATGATTTTGAGGAGAGTGTATTTAAAATAAGCCAAATGTCATGGGATTTGAGGTATCTTTTAGGTTTTATTTTTTTAGGGCACCAGTAATTTGTGTTGCAGTGAGAATGCTAAGCAGGAGTGTTAGGGAAATTTTAAATTAAGGTGGACATGCTGGTACGTTTGGTGGTGGAAACTAGGTGGTGTAAATTTCAAATAGCTGAATTGCAGTGGTGAGCTTTTGGGCTTGAACGTGCCAGAGCATGTTTTGAAAATTTTTTCCAGTTATAAGGATATTTCAAGAATAGCAAAGGGAGTAATGGGATGATGAAAGGATCCAGATGTTATAGTAAACTGTATATTTGGGGAATGCTGCCACTTAATGAAGAAACAATTTTGCAGAATAATTGAACTCATTTGCAAGTCTGTCTGTGGTATGTGCTTTGGAAAGTCTCTCCCCCGCTTGCTAAGGGTAATTATTACTGATCATGAATAAGAGCAAGAATTGGGTTGAATGTAAAATCATTTTATAGACAGCTTTATCCTCTGGTCTTGCTATTGTTCTTGCCTGCTTGAACGAGCTTTTTGACCTTGGAAAATGTATTGGTAAATATGTAAATAAAAAGTAAAAGCAAATATGTAAATATTAATTGATAAGAATCAGCTCCAGAAAATCAGAGCTGGTTCCCTAGCAGGCGGTTTGCTATTCCCACAAAATATGTGTGTGCTCCCAGTGTGCTGTTTCAGGGGCTTACAACCTCGGCTATGCAGCAGCAGTGTACCACTGAGTCTCAGGGAAAGCAGCTGGTTTATTCTTTGCATATCCATGGTCAGAGATTGTGATGGTGTAATCTTTGTTTATTGGGTAGAATTCTGTGATTTATGTGTTCCGAGTATGTTTGACTCTTACACAACTTTCCTCTGTGTGAGTTCTAGTGAAAAGAATATAGGATATCACAGAAGCAGATCTTGAACAGCAGAGTAAGAGTTCTTTTCCTTCATGTGGAGAAGGTATAGAGCTGTTATATCTTTTTATTTATTTATTCACTTCTTTCTAAGGGATGTTTTCTCTGGTTGCTGGGGCTAAAAGTTCGTCCATTGTTGTCTCCATATTGTATCTTTACATGTCTCACTGTCAACATAATTTTCTGACTCTCTTTAAGTGGAACAAGAGAAATATTCCTGGTTTTGATTTTTTCCTTTGCTTTGGTTTTATCAAAATTAGCATATGTTGTATTGAGGTAGTTCAATTGACTGGTTAGTTTTCCATATAGACTTATTTAATAACAGCTGTGTAAGCATTTTAACTGTACTATTTTATGAAACATCTACCTACATACAGCAAATATGGGTGGTTTTGTTTTGGACTTTTTTTCCCCCCAAAAAGCCTTGTCTCAGTCAACTAATACATTTTACATGGATGGTTTAAATTTTCAAGAATTGTTCTTTCTACAGCAAGACAATAAAATCATTGCTCACTAGTGAATGTGGCTTACTAATTTGGTCATACGTTTGTTACTTACCAGAGATGGGCTAAAAGGTGCACACTGTATTTTCTTTTGGTGTTTTGCAAACACTCCCGTGGCCCCCCTGCTCACCCTCCCCCCGAAGTTTCACTTAGAGTAGTCTAAACCTAGAAAAAGTAGCAGAGGAACAAATAGCAAAACATTTGTCCCAGCCAGATTCCCAGCAGGATGGTGGCTGTGCGGCCCGAACTCAGTGGGTGCCTGAGGGTGGTGTATTAACAAGCTGTTTTCGGCCCCGAGAGGCAGAGGCCCCTGGTGCCGCAGTGAGGGGCGGTCTGCTGAGGTGTAGAAGGGGGGCATTGAAGCTGCTTGCTGGTCGGTGGTGCCGGGGGCTGCCATCCTGGCGGGCAGCGGTGCCCCCGCCCGGTATGCCCTTCTAGAAAGGTTGAAAAGCAGATGAGCAGCTGAGAGAGTGGCCTGATTTTTAAGAATGCATTGAGAGTGGCCTGTCCCTACCCACCCACCAGCGGTACTGGCAGCGCGCCTGCCCTGCCTGCGCAGCCGGGGCTCTGCTGCTGGGCCAGCGCTCCCGAGCCCCAAAACCAGCACCCACACCTCAGCAGCACCATAGCCGCGGGCTCCTGCTCCTCACGGACTCCCCCTGTTCAGGGTGAGGGGGAGAGCAGAGCTGCTTGAGCCAACCTTGCATCAGAGGAGAAGTCCTTAGAGCCATGGCCTAATTCCCTTGTCAGCGCACGCTGCCCTCACGCCCAAATTTACGAGTGTTTTAAATCCCAGCTAGCTGGCCCAGCTGGGAATATAAACTAGACCTCAGGTATTGTTTTAACTCAGTCTGGCAACCTGCCCACCGTGCAAATGAGGATACTGAATAGATCTGGCAGTCCTTCAGAGCTGTCCCACAGCTCTCCCAGAAGCACAGGCAGATGCTCGAGTATTCCTTTCCAGTTAATATGGGAGAAGATTCTCTTTCCTTCTTTACCATAATAACAAAGCAACCCCCCTTCCCCTTTGTGATACACCTTGAGAAATGTTTTCACTGGTAAAGAAACAGTTAACTTGGGCAGTGGCTACTCACCCTGTGACTAAGCCCATGCTGGGTACTTGGGTTTGAGCACCTATGCAAAACTGGCAGTGGATCAACGTGCCTACAGTGGGGTAGCAGTCTGTGGAAGTCTATTGAAATTACTAAGCTTTTAAAGCTTTTTGGAGGGCCCTCGCCCGTGATGGTTGCTTTGTAAGGGCACTGTTAACTTACAAAGTGTATTTGTTGGAATATGTTGCCACCTAAGATTTGTGTAGATGAAAGATCAGAGAAGAGCTCTGTAGACTGTGTTACTTTCACAGGACAATTGAGGTTGGAAAGGATCTTGGAAGGTTTGTAGTCCAACTTTGTGGTCAAAGCAGGGTCGGCTTGAGGTCTGACCAAGTTGCTGGAAGCTTTATTCAGCTTAGTTCTGTTCTTGAAACCAAGTGGAAGAAACCATCAAAGATAAGGACTACAGAGCCTCCCAGGGTACTGCTGGACTGTTCCCATGGGGAAAAAGTGTTTTCTTATATCCAGTCTGAACCTTTCAGGATTCAATTTGTCCATTGTTTCTTGTGCTCTGTCCATTTACATCTGCAAGCAACCCCTGAGAAAGATCCCAGGACATTTATCCAGATATCTCCATTGCTTCAGATTGTCTGGAAGATTACTCTGTGTTTGTACTGCTGTGGTCTTGTTAGATTTTGTAAGTGAGATTTCTTTTAGTAGAGAGTGCAACTCAGGCTGCAGCATGATTTTTTTGAGCTTTGGCACATTCAGTATGCCACATGTAGTGTAAGTAGAAAATAAATTTGAACAAATAGAAATTCGTACTTTTGGCAATATTGTCTTCTGAAACATAAGGAAAAAAATGTGATGTCTGAAACATTTGCATTATCAAATGCCTGTTCTGAAAGCGGGAAATAAGAGTAACTTTGTAAGTAACAAAAGGAAATGGAATTTTTTTTTTAAACTATGCTGCTGCATTTAGGGCTCAGAGTTGAGAGACTGTAGGACGCTTAGGGCATTGACAAGGACAGTTTGTGGAGTGGTAAGCATAAACAATCTTGCTTGTTTTTTAAACCTACTGTGACTGGAAAAGTATTTCTTTTAAAGTTTTCTGGAATTTGTGCTCTGCTGACCAGAGCTACAAAGTACACAGAACAAGCATGTGGAGACAGTCTTACTCTGCTTTCATGTAGCAGCGTAGCCTGAAATTCATTTTAAAATAATAAAGTGTATGAAAAGAAATGTCTTAATTCTTTCTGCTCTCCAGGTAGATTTTTATTTAATGAGTTTCAAGAGGTAAGTGGTGTTTTCAAACTCTGTTCATAATGTTCTCATTTGTTTCCTTATGGCTTTTTGATAGTAGGTACTTGCTGAGCTGCAGTCTAGTCTATGCACAAGTTGTAGCTGAATTAAATCAATCTGATTTAAAACCAGTTCAGATAAGTAAACACTAACCCTAAATGTAAAGATTCACTGAGTAAAGTTAGACTAACTTGCATCATGCATATTTGTAATGCACAGGAGTAGTAAGAATCCACTACTTAATTCATGTTTGCTTTTTTTTGGGTGCATTATCTGAAAGGGATTAAGCATTGCTGGTTTATGCTTCCCTCTGCATTGTCACTTGAGCTGTCAAGGCCTGTTGTTATGGCTGTGTAAGGTACATTACTTGTCTTATTTTTAAATAAGTAAAACCCCGCTTCTGAAAAGGCACAGTGTTACCTTCTCTTCTTCTGCCTGGTCCTGATGCACCGAAGCTTTTGGTGTATTGCGCAGGATCTGCAATGATTGCTTTCTAAAGCCTGTGCTTTAGGTACTTACATTTCTGCAGTGGCACAATAACATTCTTGATGTGCAGAGCTGCATATGAGTAGCCACTGTTAAAAATCTAGCATCAAGGCTGCAATAGACTTTTTAATTCAAGACCTGACTAGCAAAAAAGTACTGTTTACTGAAGTGAGTAGCTTCTTTAATAGCGCAGAAAACTAGAAGTGGCTGGAATAGGGAAGACGTGGGGAATCTAAACTGTGGAATGGTTGCTGCTTTAATTTATCGACTGATTTATTTTGCTGTTGGTGTATTAACTACTTTCCAACCCTCAAACAACAGAATTAGGTAAAAGAAATCTGACATGCTTTTTTTGGCCTCTCTCTGCTCCACTTACATGTAAAGCGGCGTTTGCTGCGGTTTTCATAACCTCTCCGTGTAACTTCTGAAATGCTGGTTTTTGTTCAGACAAAAATGTTGCAGGCATCCGTGCTCAAAATACAAGGTAATGCAATACGAGTGCCCGCTGAAACTCACTACAGGGCTCTGAGGTGGTGCTTCCAGTTTCTGTAGACACTGAAACCGTTCCTACAGTCACAGTGCTATCGCAAAGGAAACTTTGCTGAACTGAATTGTTTTGCGGTTGAGACAACACCACAAGTATTCCACTGCTGAAGTCAGCTGCTGTGGAAATGAACCTCCTTCCCCTGATTTGGCCCATGCCAGTGATCTCTCAACTGCCATCATCACAGAGGTTTGTGGGGAAACGGATCTGCTCCCGCTCATTAGCATGAAATCAAGCACCAGATCTTGGGAAGGATCTGGTGACAGAGCAGCAGGCAGCCTGGCGCGGGTGAGCAATCTCTGTGCAGGCTGCCTGTTGATTCAGTTGAAACACCTCATCCCTGGGGTGTAGCGCATGGTGATACTCAGCCTCGGGGTGATGAATACATGGATCACTATGCTTGAACTCACATTCCTGGAGAAGGGGTGCAGTCTCTTGGACAGCCAAAGATGGCAAGAGGTTTTTAGCTGCAGTTACTGTGAAAGCATCCAGGAGTACTAGAAAATAGTTCCCAATTTAAAATCCAAATAAAATCTCTCCCCCGCTTTTCAGGGTGTGGCAGTCCTTGCAATAGTCTCATTTAGAAGCCATAGCCTACCAGTGTCTAAAATTGGCCATCACAGAAGAAAAAGATAACTCCCCCCTGCCCCCAAACCCCCAAGCAAATCCCCTTGCACGAGTCAGGAAGGCTACACCATAGGTAAGGTTCTCCTCTTCATATATTGGTTTTGATGAGTTCCACGTACATGTTGCTGGTACTAAAAATTAAACCTTGGCCTTTACCACGCAGTACAGCTTAGCACGGTATGGTGTGATGTAGAATAAGCATGAGTGAATAGAGGCTTTTCAGTACTGAAACACTTTACTTTGGGTTTTGGATGGAAGCATCGACTGAAGTGAATCAAGCACAATTTCCTGTTACTAGGCTCCAAAAAACTACAGAAAAAATGAACTAGAACTTGCTTTAGTGTTCTAAAGATCTCTTGCTACAGACTTACAAATGAAAAATTATGTAATAAATTATTTGAATATTGGTTCAGTTGGTAAAGAAAAAAATAGGATCGCTAGATGATGTGTGAAAACCCACTGAAATACTACAGGAGACTTTGCTGTCATGATGTTAGATGGCTCTAAAACTTCTAAATCTTCAGGTTTCTGAGTGTAACTTTGCACCTTGCTGCAAGTACCAAGTTCAGCGTGCTGGGAATGGGCAAAGTTGTGTGCATGTTCACTCACAGTGCAGAGAATAGCCAAACCAGTGAGTATGGAATGCAAAAGGATGTGGCTGATGTTTCTGCCACGTGCTAAACAGTGTAAAGTGGTTGAAAATTGCAGGAACGTTATGTCAGTGTTTTTTGAGGGGAAAATATAGTCTGAAAAGTGTATGCTGAGATTGCTCCCTGTGACAGAACAGAAAATTTTGCTCATTCATTTTTGAAATCTCACTTCTTATCTTATTGGAAGGGGAAGATTCTTCAGTGTTTGTTAAAGCATTTTATCCTACACATGGGCAGTGGTACAATCAAGAAAGTATAGGACATATGCTTTCTTTGCCAGTGTGTGCTTTCAGTATCAATTTATAATGGCAAAAAGTGATGACATAAAATTCTTTAAAACCAAATCCATGCAATCTGGTTTTTGTTTTCATTATTGTAAGATATCAGTGATGAAGTCTGTTTTTAGTAAGTAGCTAACGAGCCACTGAAATAGCTCCACTTGCTGAGATTCTTTCTGGGAAGATTGATTAAATTCTTCTGTATACTACAGAAACAAGGTAGATCTAGAGTGCAACCAACACAGGAAACACTATAAGCCAGTCTTCCACTCATGATGGTTCTTACTCTGAAACTAATGAATATTGCAGAATTTCGGAATGCAGAATAGGACTGGTATGACTTTTCAAATATAGTTGGAATTTGAGGAATGGTAAGCATTAGTGATCTTGCTTGGTTTTTAACCCTACTGTGACTGGCAAAGTATTTCTTCTGAAGTTTTCTGGAATTTGTACTCTGCTGACCAGAGCTACAAAGTACACAGACCAAGAATGTAGAGACAGTCTTAGTCTTTAGAAGGATTAAGAGTTTCAAATTAAGATTGAAAAACTGTCCAATATATTTAGCACTTCATGCATCTTAATTTACCTTAAGCATATACCACATATATAATATGGTCCTTCACTTGGCATGTTAGTGATGCAAAGGAGTTAAGAGTTTAGATTCTGCCTGAGCCACAAGGTAGTGTTAATTCTTGTTAAAATAAGTCATCTACAGTAAGCACTTAAGGGAAATTCAAAGCTATTACAGCAGATGGCCTGCCAAAAATCTTAAGTCATTTATGACAGTCTAATAATGTTAAATTCTTTGAACATGTGTAAAATTGGGGAAACTTGCAGGTCTAATTCCTGAAAATGTGGGCAGCACAGAAGAACACTGGGAAATTAGTTGCACTGCAAATTCACATCGTTCTTTGTTATTTGCAGTTTGAGTTAATGGAGTATTTAATCCTTGATAGAAGTTTGGCAATTCCTCAAGGAAAGAGAAATTTTTGTTTACCCATGCTGAGAATCTCTGTGGCACCTGCAAGGTAAATGCTTTGGCCACTGTTTTTTGTCTAGTCAGGTACCACCACATTATTTTTAACCAGAATATTATGAAAAGGACCTTGCTGTTCCAAAATTCCATGTATGAGCTGCTTTTCTTTTCCAAATAAAACATCCATGATCATGTAATAGTGCAAAACCATAATGCTGCTTGTGTAGACCTTTTTGGTTTATTTTTACTACAGTTGATCTTTCACAAGAGCGTGACTTTTCTGATCCTTCTGAATACATATAGCTTTAAAATTATGGAGTGAAGGCCAAGGCACATGCTTGATACATTTAAATTTTGCTAAAATGTCTATATGTTTACCCCCTTTTCTATCCTGGTAGGTTCACGAAGGAAATTCTTAATTTCTTGCTTCAGTATTATTTCAACTGGAACCTGCGGTATATCAAGCTGTCCCTGAAGGATTTTCTTCAGTGTTTATCTGACACACAAGAAAAATTTTTCTAGGAAATACCACTGAATAGTATGGTTGATTGGAGTAGAAAATATGTTGCTATTAGGCAGGAATGTAAGGCTTAGCAGAAGAGAAAAGCAGTAGACAGCAGGAAGAAGAATCATGATACATTTGTCATTAAAATATTTGACTGTGCCTGGAAGTCCAAGTAGGTTTTAATGTTTTTAGAATGGACTTCATATGTACACTTAGTGCAGAAATGTTTACCTGGTTTCTTAATGTTCAGCACTCTGCTTATTGCTGTCAGTGTCATTTTTCTAATGCGGACATTTCCAAATCAATTTATGGTTTGTTGGAACTTTATCTTCATCTTATTTGTAGAAGATTATTTTTCCTAGGATTTTTATTGGGGTAGGACTTAACTGTTTTTACCATTTAAGGCTGCGTAATGTCCCCAGCTGAAAAAATCTTCAAACATTTAGACTACAGCTTAATAGTTCATTTTGATTCCTGCTTCTGGACAAGAGTCAAATATGAAACTTCTAAGCCCAGTTGTGTCCTCTTACAATAAACTGCTTTAAATTACTCTAGTTTCCTTGCACTAGAGGGACATTGCAATCAAGTTTTGTTGCCTTTAAGAAGAAAACTAGAACTGAAGTTTGCATCTGGTAATTTTTTACACCATGTTTTGATATTGAAGGACTCTATTGAGCTACATACAGATTGAATCAGTCCCAAACCCAAATTCCATGTCTGAACAAAATAACAAACCCCCCCCCCCAAACTAAACCATGTAATTATTACTTCTCCTTAGTGTATGGAACTTAGAATCTTTGCTGCTTTACACACATTGTGCTGTGGTTTTTGGATCACATTGGACGTCAGTGGTATTTCACTAGAAGTCATACATTAATAACAGCAGAGATTTTGCCCTTCCTGCTAGTATCCTTAGGCCTTTTTCAGTGCTTTGCTGAATTTTACTGTTCAGGCTGACTTCATCCTCAAGTTTGTGAGGTTAGCTGCATTTAAAAATAGGATTAATAAAATTTTCTGGCTTCTGACTAAGAATAAAGTTAGAAAATAACCCAACTTGCTGCTAGTTTGTCTGTTTAAAAATTCAGGCATTGGCACATTTTTTTCCAAACATTAGTTTTGTAAATCACAGTTTGCCGTGTAATAATCAAAGGCCTTTTCACTGCGTTTCAGGAAAATGCTTTTAGATTTGTGAACTTGAGACAACATATATTCACTAGAAATTATTATGTTTTGCTTCATCTCAAACTGTCTGCCTGGGTATCCTGTTCTTTTCCCTCGTAGTATCTCCAGGGTTAGAGAGTGTACTTAATTGCTTAAAATACCTGAGGTTTTTTTAGTTTCCTGTGGTAAGGAACTTGGAAAATTCAATAGGGAGACA
The DNA here is from genome assembly GCA_013400835.1 of Zapornia atra. NCBI lineage: Eukaryota > Metazoa > Chordata > Aves > Gruiformes > Rallidae > Zapornia > Zapornia atra. Next base: position 24,016 of record VZTU01010838.1, read on the forward strand.
ATAGCTATTAACAAATTTTCAGATTTGAGCAGTGTAGCTAATAGGCAGAAGGCTTTCTGCTCCGGCATCCTGCCGAAGTGGAGGAGGCTTGAGGAATGGTGAGGCTTATGCTTTTTCATATGTGGCTGCATATTTTTTAGTTTGATTTCCTTGGCATTCATCAGTTGAGGATAAGTGACCTGACACAATTTGCAGGTGGTTCAGCTCCTCTGGTGCAGGAGGGGATCATACTTTACATTGGGCACCAGAAATTTTTCCTCTTGCCAGAGAACTGCAAACAGCATGTTTTTCCCATTTATATAGGCTTTATAAATTGCTTGTATGGAAATCAGTAGAAAACATTCTTTTGCAGTACTACTTCACTAATCTTTCTGCTTTTGACCCGCAAAGCTGGAAGTGACTGGAGGTTTTGGGGTTTTTTTTTTTTATAAATTCCTTTGGTTCAGTATCTACCCAGACAGTCCACTCTACTTCCATCTCACCTCTGCAGGTCCAAGGAGGTTTTAGGTAGAGCTGATGCCCCACTGCCAACTCAACTCTGTTGGGCTGTGGGGTTTTTGCTTCCTACTGCTCTGCAGAGGTAATGTTCTGATTGATGAGTAGTACATCACCACCTTGCTCTTGTGTCTGCTCTCCAAACCAACCAAGTGAAGGTTCATCAAAGTACTTGATAATTCCACCTAGGTATGAGATTAGGATTTTGTGCAGCCCACTAGGAAACCAAGGCTTAGTGTCTCTTATTTTATGAATGTTTGTGCGTGAATGTTTGTGTTTCAGAACAAATGCTGAGACATTTGTTCTGAAATACTTTTCTTCAAATGTCTCCCTTCCCCTGCTTTTATAGCTTGCCATTTCTTCCTGATTAAGCATTCCTCTCTTAAAGGTGTAATTTGTGAATGCATGCTTTTTTAGCGATAAGCTTGATAGCATGAGCTGAAGAATTTCTTCCAAGAATGAGGAGACACTGTCATTTATACATTTCTTCAAATAAGGAAAAACATATTATTATACTTAGGAAAGTGAAATGGTTCTGGTGATTTTTCAGTTACTGTAATCTTTATTTGAGACATTTTACTGCAATTTGTTTCTTCTCAGATCCTACACTTTGTAATTCTGTTACCCAATAACATAATCAAACTGTGTGCTCCTTAATCCTTGCCTAAAATGGTATGGTGTAAGCTGTGCCTTATGGTACCTTCTTGTTGTTCTGAATTGCTTTGGAGAAATACTTGTGAGCTGTGAATGCTTCCTCTTCAGTGAAAAATGTCTGTGACATGAGAAAAACTGTGGGCACCTCTTCTCATACTGTATGCATTCCTTGTGCTTCAAAAATACTGATCTAAAGATACAAAGTTAATTGGCAGTTACCAGAGTTTCAGTGTAAAAGTTTCCTTATCATTCCTTCATATTGCAAAATCCCAGCTTCCAGTTATTTATTACAATTCTTTACTAGTCTGCTGGTCCTCAGGGAAGTGAGTGTAAAAAATTAAAAATACTTTAAACAAAAAGGTCGAGTTATAGCCAGTGTTCTGCTTTTACAACTAATTGTATGTCTTAGTCTCTAAAAGACAGCTATCTTCCATTTCTTAAGCCTGTTTATATTCATTGTCTCAGTGTGAATTATGCCACCAGCTCCACATTGCTTATGTTTCTGTGATAGACTCTCATAATTATGGCAGTTCTCCCTGGTCCTCTGAAATTTTCTCTCTATCCAGAAGGTGTTTCCCAGCTTGGCAGGATTTATGCTGATCTAGAATAAATGGTAATTTTTTTTTGTTCCTGTAAGCAGCAGTGAGTCAGTTCCTAGTGAGGTGTCTGTGGCCTCCTTAGAGCAAGTATTGAATTTCTCACAGCAGTCCATTAAAGCAGGTGAGGGATGGAGCACCCCAGAGCTGTGCTCCCTTACCCGAACAGCATCTTGACTTTACTGCTGCTTGGATTTGTCATCGTATTTCATCAACGTAAGGTTGTTCTCCCAAGTAACACACTGGGTCTTTTTATACTTAAGAGGATTTTTGTGGAACTGTTGCATAATAATTATCTGGGAAAAAAACCCAAACCATCCAGCACACTGGCAGTGAAAGCTGGGGAAGGGGTAGCACAGGAAGGTTTTGGGCTGAGGGCTTTCCCTTCCTTAGGGATTGTGTGTTTGCTAGAGCTGCTGAGACACTGCACCACACTGCACCTACCCGAAGGAGAAAAATTCTAGTCCCCTCAGAAGGTTTTCAGCAGCTCTGAGACTAAAAGTGATCTTTCACACACAACAAAATTAGTCTGGCATATTGATACTTTCCAGTGGTTTGAAGTGTTTTGTGCCCCTTGACTGATAAAAAGTGGTTGTAGTTCCACCATGAGAAACTTCTTGGTTTGAGCTGTCTGCACTGCAGAGAGGTTGTGCTGACATACCTGTGAGTAAGGCAGGCTGCTATGTGAGCAAGGCCACAATAATCTCTGTTTTCACAAAAAATAAAGCTGGTTCCTTCAGCTCCTGTTCCACCCCCACCCCTCCCCCCCCAGGTTAAAATTCAGCTGTGCCTTTTCAAAGGCAACCTAACTTTTAAGTGTGTCCAGAATTTATCTATAAAAACATTCTTTACCTTTGCTCCCACCCCCATCTCAAGTAGATGAATATGGATTTGACAATGTTTATTAAAACAATCCAGTTTTAACAGATTAGTGTGGTGGTTGTGTGGGGTTTTGTATTTTGTCTTGATTGTTTGGTTTTGCTGGCTTACTTTCTGAGCATATGAAAACAGCTTATATCTGTAGCTGATCTGTTGTTCTGTATGATCTGTTTCCTTCCCTGTCAGCTGAGATCCCTCATCCCAAACAGAGCTGTATTCCCCAAACACTGAAGCACTAGCAGCAGAGCACCTGTTCAGTGTCTCTTCGGGACAGTTTAAAGGCTGTGTAGTCCGTGATCCGTGGGTGCTCAGCACTGACAAATTTGATGGTTCCGATTTTACAGTTCTAGATAAACAAAGTAAGGGGAAGTGCCTTCATCACCAAGCGGATGGGTGACAGCTGAGGAAATCGGGGGGAGATGTAGAGGTGTAGGTGAAAGTAAAAAGCCCAACTTGCAGCTGGGGAGAGGAGAAATGCACAACCACTGTGTTGGAGTGTGAGCCTCAGCAGCTGAAGTTTCCCAAGCGTAACTCATTAATAGCTTGATTGAGGCAGAACCCAGCTTACGTTCAAAGAGGCTCTCATTGATTAAAATTTGGAAAAAAATTGATCCATAGACCTTCCTATAATTGTGTATGTTGGACTAATGCTTTTGTGTGAGCCGGTCTTCTGTTTCCTCCCACAGTAGCGATGCACTGTGCTAGCCAAGTAAAACTCTCACGATGTATAAGAGGGGGAGAGAGGGGAAGAGAGATTCCTGTATATGTTACTACATATTTCATACTCCCCAAGTCTTTTTGCCAAAACAGATACCCTCTTAGCTGTTCTCGCTCTTGTAAACGTAGTATACTGGTAAAGTAAAATGAAGAGGGCAGGTAAGAGCAGTATCATTCATAGGGAGCCTCCCAGACAGGAGATGCTGGTAACCTGCAACTATGTAATGCTTTGTCCTGGGTTTGGGACAGAGCTAATTTTCTTCTGAGTAGCTGTATAGTGCTGTGGTTTGGATTTAAGATGAAGATAGTGTTGATAACACACTGATGTTGGTTGCTGCCAAGCAACATTTACAGTTAAATCAGGGAGTTTTCAGCTTCTCAGGCCCTGCCAGCGAGGAGGCACGAGTCTTCCTCAGGGGGTGCACGAGAGGTTGGAAGGGGACGTGACCAGGACAGCTGACCCAATCTGGCCAAAGGGATATTCCATACCATATGGTGTCATGCCCAGTATGTAAACTGGGGATTGGCCAGGGAGTGCCTTGACTTGGGAACTAGCTGGGCATCGGTGAGTGGGTGGTGAGCAATTGTGTTGTGCATCACTTGTTTTGTATAGTCTTTTAGCATCACTATTATTTCTCTTCATTTTCTGTCCTATTAAACTCTTGTCCCAACCCACGAATTTTAATTTTTTTTTCCAGTTCTCTTCCCCTGTCCCACTGCAGGGGGAGGGCAGTGAGTGAATGGCTGTGCAGTTGTTTTTGCTGCCATCTGGGTTAAACCACAACATACCTCAAATTCAGTGCTGCAGATTGATAACACCGTGAACTGGTAGTAGAGCACACCTGTTAGATCTCCCATTTACATCTCCACCAGTAATTCTTACTCTATTTCCTAGTGTTGGAAGTCAGTCTGGTCTTCAGTACTCCAACCAGTATTCTTTGGTCAGAAGACTTGTGTTGGCTGCAAAACCCAGCTATTCCTGTAATTCTATCCACCTCCTGCTTCTGTCTAAATCCTTCCGTTACTTCTCAGACTGTATGCACACTAGCAATGTTTTTTACCCTTATATTTAAATGTTAACTGCATAGACTGTTTCTATTTTAGTGAACTTTTTTTTTTTTTT
>VZTU01010839.1:5216-34472 GCA_013400835.1 Zapornia atra
ACTTGAAAAAAGTGTCCCTACAGCCGGTAACTCATGCCCCCAGAAAGGCTGCTGAAAAATATGTTGAAAGAGGAGCAGGACAAGCTAATTTTTAGGAACCAAGACCAATCATCACAGTGGCTACACATACTGGGGGAAAGGGAGGGACAAAACCCCTCATTTATACAATATATATATATAATAATTATAAAGGCAAAGGGAGAACATCTTACCCTGTAACAAAGGGAGACATTCTTGCAATTAGTTTCTTGCCAGCTTTTACATTTTTTTCTATGATATGTGAAAGTTATATGCCACTGCCAGCACCCCTAAAAATATGCTTTTGTACAGATTCAGCACCTTTTGAAGGTATTTCTTCACATTGCACTCCACTTTTAAAAAGCAAAAAAGTGTTCTGCTATCTCATATCTAAGGTTACAAGGGACATCTAATCCAGGAAAAAAAAATAAAACATATGATCAGTTATCACAAGCAATTTTGGAAAAGAAAACAGAGCTATTCAGCTAAAATTAAGCAAAGAAAATTGTTAATTCATCACAACTGATAGACACTGAGGGGATGCAAAAATTCCTCAGTGTGTTGGACTGGGAGGAAACTTTTGCTCATATTAGCAACTTGGGCGTGTTACTGGACAAGGGTCTCTCACAGAGGTGGCATGAGAAACCTAAAAAAATATTTGAAGCAAGTTCTTATTTTAAAGTCAAAGCATTATGGTAAAAAGGAAAGGAAGTTACACTTGACTATTTTCAAGTCTTTCCTTGCACTGCCTTTGCAACAGTAAGAGCAAAACCAGAAACAAAGGGTTTATACAGCATGCGAACTATCAGAAATGGGACAATGATATCATCACAAGGCAAATCATCCCTGAGTGAAATTTCATGTTTCTACCCATTAACTTTTATCATTATTGTCACTGGGGACCTGTACAACATTCCCCTATGATTTACCTCATTTTTTTCCTACTTTTTTTTTTATTTCTACTTTTGCTTTTTTTCTCCCTCTAAACTAGGTCTGTATGATTTGCAAACTGAATTTAAACCAGGCAGCTGCTGGTAGTTACAGAGGCATTCTTAAAAGCATTTGACAGAAGTTCACTGAAGCATGCTGTAGAGCATCCCCCAAAATTGAGTTACCCTAACTACTACGTCCTCCTAGCAGAAGAGGACAGATAATTTGGAGTTTTTTAGAGGCATCTGGATCACAAATCCTAATTTGTCAAAGAAAAAAATGCTAAACTGCACATGCAAGAAAAGCAGACCCTGGAATTTCTATTAGCTGACTAAAATATTTCTTATCAGTAATAAATGTATTAAAGTGATCACCTTTTCCTCCATAAAGACTGTCCTTAGTTCACTGTTACGTGAACAAGACAATAAGTTAATTAAATCATTAATTAAACTTCATTTCAGTAGATTTTATTAACAAATCTGTATAAAACACCAAAAATGGTCAAAACTCAAAAACTATCCACCAAGATAGTTCCCTCCTCTGCTTCTTATATCTGAGCTGCTTCCTCCTTCATTCACCCCCATCCATTTGTTCTGGAGTTACTCTATTTTTGTGCTCCCTGCTATCTTTTGTTTGCTCTGCTCTACTCCCAGTGACTCCCCAGTACATAACCCTCCCTAATCATCACAACTCTGTCCATACAAGTTCATTCCCTGCAAAATAATTTCATAAACTGTCCTGAAGAAATGCACTTTGGAAGATGCTGGAGTCCCAGGTACCTTGCAGTAAGAAATCCAACTGCAAGGCAGTTATTCTTCTCCCATTTTTCTGAAACCTAGGATGACAGACAATTTGCTTAAATAAAACTAAAAAGATTGTATGCAAGGCATTTTTTAGTGAATAGTTTAAGGTTAATCTGACATAACATCCTTTGTAAAGATCTAAGAAATGAAATCATGATCCTGCTCTTAAACATACAGGCAGTAGCATCAGAGCTCCACACGGAGCTAGCCACTTCTATTAATGTCAATGAGAACACAATTAGTGCTCTGCAGAACGTGCCTAAAACTGTCAACTTATGTTTCTAAAAGAAAAACATTCAAACAATGAAGTATGCGCTGTGCAATACATATAAACAGAGCAAGCAGTCCAGAAGTCAGGAACAAGTGAATATACTTTTCTGTCATGTAAACTCTTTTATAGATTAATATGTCAGTGTTTAGATTTTCATGTAGCTTTTAAAAACTCTTCATGCAGGTCATTAGAGCCAAGCTAAGAGTAGATCTTACCTGTGCTTACACAACAGCAAAAAGCATAAGGGTGGGTTCCAAATTCTGTTCTTACTGGGACGCTAAGGAAAAAAAATAGCACCTTCAATTTGTGTTCACAGTATTAAGGTTTGTCCATAGTGAATGAAATTGAATGCAAATATGAAAATGAACTTAAATTTTAAGATTGACTGTCAGAACTTAAACCTTCAATCTGTTTCTGATTTCAGGTTGCACAGGATGAATTTACCTGACCCAGACATAACTAAATCTGCTGCTGAATTCAGTCTCAACAGATATGAAAAACAACTTCATGTGCTATACACCTTCATTTATGCAGTGCATTACACGGGTACCAACAATACAAAAATGCTTTCTATGTTTCTCCTTTGAGTGAATATTTTTCCTTCTATATCGTGAGTTGTTCTTTTTAGTCTTTAGTTGACTTAACATGAAGATGCCTGGAAGCAGTAAAATATTTTCTCTTCCTTATTCTACTGTCAGCAGCATTACTTTGACCTTATCAGACAAATTTATGTTGACAATTTTCTCAAACTGTATTCTCTCGTGAGTCACTATAATGGGCATCTTTATATTATCTGGTGTAATTTAGACGTGTAAGGAATATTTTAATTATTAATTTTGTCCTGTTTTAAAAGTATATATTAAAAATGGAAAGAAATCCCTGGACACATAAATCTGTGTTGCACTTTATGAATAATAACAATAAATAAATATTAATGCTTCAATTTCATTTATATTTCAAAATTAAAGCTATGAAGCTTGAGATTCCAATAATTAATGTTACAATTGCCTTATGCTTCACACTAAAATGTTATAGAACTTTTCCAGGTTGAAAGTCTGAGGACCTGCTGCTTACAACACTACAGCAAAGTAAGAATAAAACAAAGGCACCGCTGATTTTCTGAATCAATGAAAATGGACTTATGCAACATCATTTCAAACCTGTTCAAAGAGAGCTTCTAGTGGCATCAGAGACCCACAAAGCTTGTAGATGATGGACATGCACTAATTATTTCAATAGCTTTTCTCATTACGCAACAAAAGGAGAAAAAATATGACTGTGGAATAAAATGTTCAATTAATTATAAAGCTGCACAAATTCAAACAAATTCCATTTGCAAAAAGCTTAAAAGCTCTCCCTTAAAACAGCATTAATATGATTTAACTTATGTTATATAATTCATCGGAACCAATTTAATCTTGTTGTAAAGTCCAGTGGAAACTTCGAATAGTTAACCTCACATTCGCTGGCAGACTACACTTAAAAATAAAAACTGCAGTATATAACTGGTAATCTACAGTTCCCAATTGCCTCCATCCAGCAATGCAGTTCAGCGCTGTCATGTCAGAGCACAGAAATAATCCACAGAAATATTCCACCTGCTCTTAAGAGATCTATTTAGATTCTAAGGTAAATGAGCATGTGCTCCATGAAAAAAAAACTAGTTGAAGGTATATGCGACTCTTTGGGTATCCTCATTTCTGAGAGGTCTCTCAAGAGAAGCAGATGCCCAGGCTCAGGATCTCTCAAGAGAAGCAGATGCCCAGGCTCAGGAAGCCCAGACTCAGAGGAAATACTTGAAACATGACAGTTTCCAGACCACCCTAGCCTTGCCCCCTCCTACTCACCCACATCCATAAGCACTATCCAAGTGCAGTGCTCAATGCCAGTATCCTTGGAAGACTATGAAATGGACCACGAACCTGGGATTAGAGAAACTCTACCACTACCACCACCACTCAGGGGAGGAAAAAAAAAAATTGCTAAAGAAATCCAACACAGATTGTACTTGTGCCAAATTTTGAGCAGCCTCTCAGCAATGAGTTGCTCATGTCTGAGAAACACTTCAGGCCCTCCTCTTAGGAATGAGCCTGAAATACTTTAGTACTAGTGAATATCTTTTTTTACCTGAAGCCCACCACTTCCCCAGTTCCCCAGGCTGCTATAAACAAGGAGCACTGAAGAGCTCACGTTCTAGATCATAAATTGCCATGTTGACTTAATTCCACTCACATGTACCAGCTCAAGAAGAGTTAGAATTCTGAAATTTAACTTTCTAAGGCTTTTTCTGGTGTTTCAGTTGAGAATAAAGCCATCTCCCTTTGGTGTCAATTTTAGGAAGGCTGGCTGAGAGTCTGTGTATGCCATGGGGATTCCCCACTCCAGAGACAATTGTCTCATGAGTAGCTTTGTTTTGACTTCTTATTTCTTTTTTCCTTTGTTTTTTTGGTCATCTCTCTTAAGTGTTTGTCAGGATAACTTGTAAAAAGAGCCTATAGGGATGTTGCAAAGGGGAAACTGAAGGATAAAAATAAAGCTTAATAGTCCATAGAGTCTGTTTCTTGGTTGTTTTTTTTCATATGGAAATCTACGGCCAAAGAACAATCTTCCCTCTGGCTCCCAAAAGAGGAATACAAGTGTAGCACCTCACAAGGAGGGTCTGAATTGCTCTTTGCAGCTGGGTTTAACTGGCATTGTTACGTGTTTAGAAGGAAGGAGTCAGAACCACTGGAAAAAAGATGACCTTTATGATGGATGCTCTACTTTGCACATAAAACCCCTTGAGTGAAGGAAAACTGCTTTGCTGTGTCTCAGCATAGATCTTGTCCCCTTGCTCTCTAGGTACTAGAGGTAGAAAAGGACTTTGAGATTAAGGAGACGATAAAATTTCTTTTCTCACTTTGAAAGCTGGGGGAATAGGTTTCTCTGGCAAGGAAGCAATAGAGACGTTTTGGAAAAAAAAAATCCAGCCACATGGCATTTCTTGCAACTCCCCCAGCTGCTGTGGCATGAACTCACCCATCTGTTATCAGATAACACTCTCACTACAGCTCCACATCGTTCAGGATGGAGATTATTCACGTGTCAGCTGGGACTTGGTTTCAGCATAGCCTGCTCAGTCGTCCTGGCAAAACATTTTTCATGAAACATTTGGGAGATGAGTTTCTACGGCCTGTCAATTATGATAAAGGAATAGGAAAAGGACACGTTCCTCAAAACATTACTTCAGAGAGGCTTGCCTTTTTTCTTTTTTTAAAAATTTAATTATATATGGTTCTGGAGATTAAAAAAAGCCAATGGAAAAATGAAAGTTTTTTACTTCAACAGAGCTTTTAAAAGTCCTCTGTGAATTCTTCAAGACCATGTCCTGAATTCCGAGGAAGGAACGCTGAGAGCTCTGCTGCAGAACTAGGGTCACCCACTGTCGGTGACAAGACCACACCTGCCTCTCCCACCATTCCAGGTTATGCTCTATGACCAACAGGCAACCTTTATTATGCATCAGATTTAACGTGGTCATTGCTCTACTGGTAACTGAAGAAGACATATGACTCTAACAAAAGATTTATTACTGTTATATCATCTTTTCCTTTACAAACGTTAATCTTCCTAGTGTCCATTATTGATTTACGTACAAAAGATGGTGAAATTAATCAGCCGTTTCAAATTATGCCCATAAGCAATGACTATGGGAAGAAAAGTCATTTACATTTTAATGTAGAATCATGCAGACAATATTTCAACAAGATGGTATCAAACTAAACTAAGCAGAATCCTGAGATATTCGAGAAAAAAATGAATCCTTGAAATCAAAACCTCCCATTTGATCTGAAGAACGAAGTGCCCGCATTATTCCCCACCTGCAGCTCTGCTTCCCAATTAATATTTTGGTTTTGTTGCTGGGCAAGCTGCCAGTGCAGATAGTCAACACTGCGTGATTGTGCTGCTCTTCTGTGAAAGTGACCTAAAATGACATTGAGTAATACTTTATCCATGGTAGTTGTCAGAACAGTGGATAGCAAGCACTACAAACAGCCATAAGAACACAGGTAAATGTTGGACAGAGGAAATTCATGAGAGATTGGACAATATTTGACTTCTACATAAAACAGCACCATCTCTTCATAAATATATATTTGTGTATTACACACATATATTAAATCTTTTCTATTATTTCTCTCTAAATGAAAACAGACATGGTGACAAGTATTCTTTATTAGCCCTATTAGCTGAACTCAAGAATGCTGTATCTGTTTGCTCAAATCTATGATTGGGCTGTGTTCAGTTTATATTTCACTCACAAAATATTTATACTTGGGAAATATAAAAAAAAAAAAGCAATTTGAAACATAGCATCACTTTCATCCAGCTAATCCTAGACTAAATAGCAAAATCCCATATTGTATAGGCAATTTTTCAGTCAGCATGAACAATCATGAAAAATCAAAATAATTTTGTCCCTTTTCCAGCAATTGAATAGTGGTACACTCTGAAACAAACCTTAAAATCTTCAAGCTTCTCCATCACTCTGGTTTATCTCCATGGTTCCACAGTATCGTCTAGGACCTTTTTTCATGACTGTACAACTGAAGACCAGGTACATGCTTTGCACTCTGGAGGTTACTGCCTGCCTTGGAGATCTTTGGATAACAGTGAGACAGGAAAGACAGGGGAAAAAAGCAAATGACACAGTAAGTGATTTTACATAGGCATAGATTATGTACAGGGCCAGAAGCATTTATAATGCCAAACATAAATGCAACATGTCTATATAGTAGCAGCTACCCAAGATGCTCCAGCTGAACACAGTGGCCAAACAACTCATGCAAGCCTTCGTAAGGCAATAGGTATCCGTAGAACAAACTTGCAATCCTACAGAAGTAAATGGCTTTTGATATTGAATCTTTCAAGGACTGAACACATTACTGATAGCAGGCCATTCCCCTGCAGTAATAGAAGATTATAATGTCTGTGATAATGTCAGAGGGCTAGATGTGCAGCATTAACCAACACAGCAGCCAACAGTAATGTATGATGCCGTTCAACTCATTTTCAAGGCTTACTCACTTCACAACAGCCTTCGATAAACTGCAAATCCAGTTTAACAGCTGAGCTTAGCAATCAATCATTCAGAAACAAGATTCAGAGCAGTCCTGGTGAACACACGGAAGGCAATTAGATGCCACCGTTTGTGAAATAATATTGGTGGGAATTCTTCTCCCTCATCTGATTTATTTCTGTCAATCTGCAGTTTAGATTCTGTGTCATGATTAACTCCTTTGTCCTAGATGCCATATAAATGTAACACTAGCATTATTAAATGCTTCTGAAAGTAATTCTGAACCAGACAATTGCTAAGGAAATTGATTAAAGAGAGTCAGCTAGCACTGCTAATTTGCAACTGGCTATTTTTAATGACAGACTGATAAAATGAAATGCTAAGCTTGAGAATAAAACTCAGTTTATGTAATATGTTAACTTGTACAGAACATATTTGCATAAACATTTGTAGGATAAAATGAGTGCTCGGGCAGTTCAGACTATTCAGTCTGGCTGGTTTGGAAGGGATGCTAGACAAAGATATAGTGACTGAGCTACCAAATTACAATGTCAAAAGTATCCACCAAAATTTGTTATTTGTTTAACTTGTTTGTCAAGTTTTACAGAATAAGTTTTTTGCTTGCACACTGCTTCAATACAAGCAATTCAATTCACTGGAGAGGGGCCAAAGAACTAATGAAGATGATATTCAATGACTAAAAAAAGCAGTGAGCAAATTGGGACACGTCTAATTCAAACAAGTAGGAAGTAAGAACATAGGTAGTAGTTTCTAAATACAGGAACTGAAAGATGGAAAATCCAAGGCCTCTGGAGGATAATTCCTTTAAGAAGAACAAAAGTACTTCAGGAATACCAAGATGATATTAAACAGAAAACTTTTATAAACCAGGTTTGAATAAATAGCAGATTGCATTGTTTTTCCCCCAAAGAGACAGAAAAGTATTTGAAACAATCAAAAGATAAAAATCTGCACTGATTGCTCTCCATAAAGAAGGGCAAAACTGAATGTCTATGAGCCTAAAACACAATGCACGGATTTCTAAAACCCTCTGGAAAGCAGATTTAAAGCAGAGAGAAAAAGAAAAAAAAAATTATTTCTGTAGAGAAGTTTATAACCACGTTCTATTGGAACTACATTAAGACAAAGTTTAAGTGATCATTATTTTAATAATTCAGATTATTAGTGTAAGAGAGACCTTTTTAATGCAAATACTGCAAATGGTTAAAGTTTACTGGCAATCGATACAATAGTAACATTCTCAGAGCCCTGAAAACTGATTATCTGCCTTTTGAAACCTATGTAAATCAATTGACTTCAGCTAAGGAAAAGGTGAAATTCAATTTTATGGTAATTTAGAAGTTTTCAAAACATGCACATCTGACAGAGTTTTGAGCGTTTACACGGGGACAAAAGCAAATCTCTTGAACACCAGTTTGTGAGAATGGGGCACAGCATTGGTACATCTGTATTCAGAATGGACGCTGGGTTTTGAAAAAAGATGTCTGAGCTGACGATATATGCAATTCAAGTGGTATTCCTTTCCTGTTGTCAGACTTGACACCTGCATGCTTGATGAACTTCGCACAAGGATCTATTCCCAGATAGCAGGGTATAGATGCTATAGTCCTGAAGTAAGAAGCAATTTATGAGCCTCAGCATCTACTACAATTCTACAAAAAGTAGAGATCTATCAGCTTAAAAAAATCGCTTTTTTTTCCATAAAAAATAGAGATGCCTATATCAAATATTTTATCTCAGCAAGTACTTATCCTATGATAAGAAACGTCACGAAGCTTTGAAATGAACATATTTACACATGATGATTTGCTGTAAATCCACATTTAATTTCCTATAAAAAATAATCTTCCACTTAAAAAAATTATCTTCTAAAATGCATCAATTAAGAATGAAATATCTACTGTATTTTGTTTCATGCATAAATACTTTGAACCATTGTGTAATTGAGTTTGTTGGTATGAAATACTGTTGAAAATACAGCTGTAGATACAGAACTCAAGTCATTTAAATATATAGAAGCTTCACAGATCAAGTTAATATATTATGCATGTAAATATGACTAAAACTAGTCTATTTCCACTCTAAAAACAAGACTTCAATATTCTTATCGCCAAAGCTCTGACTAAGTAGCTGCAGTTAAGGAAATATGAACCTTTGATCACTGTATTTTATACATTGATGCATTTTAATATTGCTTCAGAGCAATAAACACCTTCTCCTAGTCCAGTTCCAGGCGTACTATTAGGATAACTCATTCTTCTTGCCCTCTTGGTGCAAGCCCCTTTTTTTTCAATTTTTCCTTTTTATTCCATTAGCCATTTAGGATTAATTAATGAATTGGCAAATTTAAAACATTCTGCACAGTTGTTTTTCACTAGATATAAATATCATGGATAAAATTGTACAGGTCATACATAGTAGGTTATATAAAATTAAACAAAATTATTCTGGTTGATAAACAAGGGCAACGTGTCACTATCTTCATTCACGTTTCTTTAACAGTAACATGAATACATCATTCATGTCTAGGAGAGAGGGCGAAAAGCCAAACCAACCCTGACGCATTATCCTGTCTCCATTCAGGTCCCTTGCTTTAGGATGTGCCATAAAAAAACAGAACATTTGCATTAAAGAACATTTTAGCAGCCTCAGAAACAAACATAAAATTAGTAACTTCACATAGCTGGTTTTGAATGGCCACACTAAAAGTAGGGAGTTCAACTTCTTCCAGAAGTAAATTAAAAAATGCTGTCAGTACCGTGTATGTGGACAGACTATTTTATCAAAGATCACAGATCTGAAAAGTATCAATGTCAGTTTTCAATGTATCTGGAATTTGAAATATATTTTTTCATAAGAAAATTGGATTTTGTAGGAAGATAAACAGCAGCATAAAGGAAAAAAAGTTAGATTCAAAAAGAAAGGAGTATTGCTCAGGGTAATTTCCAAATTGAGTGGGGCAAAATTTATTAAAACCTCTTCAAAAATGAATCAGTGTGTGATTAGTAAAACAAATAAGGTAGCGAAGGTGCCAGAATATCTCTTTATGTATGGAAAGAAGCTCTGCTTCCCAAAAGCACACCTTGGGGAAAAGGCCAAGCCTTTCACAGTCCCTGTGTACAATGAGAAAGGAGAACAAAAGAGATGAATTCATTTGCAGAAACAAAAAAAACTGCAGAAGATTACATTTTTCCTCATTGGTTCTGTTTGTCTTTTTTATTGTCATTGCAAGACAGAAATGAGAGGGGGCAGGAACCACTCACTCCCTTTTGCTCTGCAGAACAAAAGCCCTTTATACCTATAGACCAGTCTGTCCAATTGCTTCAAAAGACATTCACTAGCACAAAATCATTGTCAGGTTATGACAACTACCTTTCTAATGCTTGTCTCTGAAACACCTCCCAATGAATCTTTGATCATCAGTGTGGTTGGAAGTGTCCTCACATCGCATTTTGATTCAGACTAATCACACTGTAATATTCAGCTCCTTTTTTTCCTTACCGCCGCTCACCACAGGCATTCTTCTCAGCATGTTTCTGAGTACATTCTTAGTATATCTTCGGCTTCAGATAAAAGACATGTGCTTTTTGAGAATTTCATCTTGAAAATTTTACTTCTACCAAACAACAAACACCTTCGTGCATTTCTGAGGCACAATGTATGAAAATATGACTACAATTGACTTTTGGTTAGCTGACAGAAGTACAAAACCTCACAAAATACCCACCAGTCAGTATTTCTTCAGGAGGGAAAGAAAAATCCCTGAATACAGTTTTCCTTAATACAGACAATTATATTACTAAGGCAGCAGCACCAGGCAATACATGGAAGCATTGAAGATTGCACACACACATGAGATTTGCAGGCCTTGTCAAATAGCTTGCTTCTGGCTATCTTCAGTCTTGTAACATTTTCACATTAATTTTGGGCAGCATGAATTATCCCGGTTTTCAACAAGAAATCCTTGGGGCATTTTAAACATGCTTGAAAATAAATAATTAACCCATCGGACACTATTAATTAGCAAAACTCAGAAACAGCTACTGTTACTGTTACTGAAAAGTTTTTCTAAACTTGTCAAGCTGTTAATAATAAATGGGGTGGAAATGGCCAATTAACATACTTAAATAATAACCTTTATAAACAGTGAAAAATGCAACTTTTCCTGTTCTATTGATACTAGGAAAAAACATATCAACTCTGCTACTCTAGGCCTGATGATTCCCTAACAGAAATGTGGTTTTACACTTTAAGGGCCTCTCCATATTAACTAGACCTATGGAACCACATGTAGTGCCTAACCCTGACAGTTTTTTGTCAGATAGTGGAAATACATGCATATAGATTTTATTTTTTGTCTGACAGACACATTCTGCTAAATTCTGTTAATTCTATTTTAAAATAGCATTTGAAGGTGAAGATTTATGACCATATTTACTTACACCTACAGTGCTGAAAACCACAGGTCTACAGTCATACAGGGTATATTACAGCAAAGCATGACTAGTCCAAGGTGTTAAAACCAAATGTAACTTTTTTTTTTTCTACCTTGAACTTTTTCTAATAAAGACTCACTTTCATTGTAGTACTGGAAATAATGAAACAAAACCATGATGCTGATTGGGTGTATTAAGCATGGATTTACAAAGGGGAACTCACACTTAATGACTCTGATAGCCATCCCTCCACATGCTTGGTGGATGATGGGATAGAGAGAGCAGGGATGATGTGTACCTTAACTTTAGCAAGGCTTTAATGCTGTCTCCCATAATATCCTTGTAGACAAACTGACCAGGCATGAAAGAGAAGAAGAGAGTGAAGCAGACTGAAAACTGTCTGAACTGCTGGGCTCAAAGTTTTATAATCAGCAGCACACATTCATGATGTAGGCGCTACTATGATATTAATGGAAAATAACCCACAGTAGTGTGATGCCAACAGGATCAAGGAGAGAGAAAGATGCACGTTCAGGCAACAGTACTACTATTTCTTTCCTTTCTCCTTCTAAAAATTAATAGATCTGGTAAAAGAGAAAATTACACAAAATTGACTGCAACAGCATTTGAGGCTTTTCAATATTCATCTTCAGGTGACCAAGCCACTGATAGAGCTTATGCCCCTCACTTTTATGGCATAAAGCATCTACCTGAAAGTCTACAAAAACTGCAGTACACTGAACTATAATATTGTTGTTGCACTACCAGTTCATTTATTCATGAACTGCAGAGGAAAATAAGCACGTGGAATGTATATAAATTTTCAGTTCAAAAGTTACAGCCATCAAGGGACAGCCTTAAGTTATGCACTACTTTAAAAAAAAAAAAGTGTGGGTATTTTATTTTTTTTCTCAGGAATGCATGCATTGCATCTAATGAGCAAACCCCTTAGCCTCTTTCTTTTGAAACAAAGTGTTCTTTTGTTGCTTGGGGCTCACACTCTGCATGACATGTGCACCCAAAACAAAACTGGTCCAAAAGTTTTGAAATAAGTATCTTAGATTTTATGCTCTTTTTTTTCTTTTTTTTTTCTCTTTTCCAAATAGCAAGACTCCAGCTTCTTATTCAATTGCATCCTCATTGGCTACTCTTGCCTGTGTGTGGCCGTGTAACAAAAACAGTCTTGCACAGTGGAGTAATCCACTAAAGGATTCAAACCTGAGATAAGAAAGATTTTTAGGCAATGAAGAGAAAAGCAATTCTATCCTGTGAGGTATTGAAGCCCAGAGACCGTTAATGCTTCCTTTACTCCTTTGACAATGCTTGAAGAGTATAAAAATACTGACTAGCTTATGCAAGACTAAAATAATGTGTATTTGAGATGCAGCTGTACTCAATAATGTAGATCAAATGATCCTTACCTGAGCTGGCCAGTTCTCAGAGCAGTCTGAAGCCTGCTGCTGTCCTGAGGTCCATCTTCCATGCCACCTAATACATTCAAATACCTGTGAGACAGGAGATGTCAGTGACCATCTAGGGGGAACCACAGACCAGGAGGTCTTCCTCACCTAGGTCAAATTATGGGCTACACAGGGTTGACAACATGTTCAGTCCAGCATTTATGAGAGCTTCAATATAACCTATGGAAACTTAGTACCCTCAGGCTTTGTTTTATAAAGCGACTAACCAAGATTCAGTGCCCTAAGTTGCCCCCGAGTTCTGACAAAAAAAAAAAAGTGTCTTTGTGATAACACCTATATTTTGGATTTTTTAATACATAGTGCTGTGTATCAACAAAAGCATAATTTTGTGGTTTTCTGACTGTCATCTTATGCGAAAGAACAACAAGTACATAAAGTTTTCATATAAAACATTGGTTAATGAATAAATTTAATTGATAGCTAAGATTTAAGACAGCTAAGATTTACTAGGAAAGATTCACTTAGATAAGGTTTACTTTACTACCAATGACCTAAATAAAATAAAAATCTGTGACCTGCTAAAACCACCAAACACTCTCAATCAAGGCACTTTCATAGATTTTGAATAACCACAAAGACTTCAAACATATGAAATCTTCAGATTTTGTTATGATGAAATTAAGAATTATCTATTCAAAAAAGTAATGGTAACTTCCAAAAAAGCTAAAGGCAAAGGACACTACTTGCAATGAAAAAGCAGTATCGTTGAAGAAGAAAGAGAAAAGATTTAATTCCTGGCTTGTCCATAAAATTCAGAACAAATTAAATTAATTTCATGTAAAATATTATATACACATACCTTACCATTTTTCTAATTCCTCGTTGTGGATTTCACAATGTATTAATAATTAAAACAGGTTATTGAGTCAGTTCTTCAAACTAAGAAAACCAAAATAAATTGCTGTGATTAGCATTTCCTTATTTTTCCATACAGTAAAAATTCTTTTACTGTAGCTATCAAAGTGTTATCACACTGCTTTATGTTTTCCTCTGTCCGCCTCATGCAAAAAAGTGCACAGAAATGGGGCAAGAGAGAGATGACGAAAACTTCTGGTGTAGTTGACATCTGATCTGAATTCTGATTACCACCTGCTGTATCGTTTAACTAGAAACAAGACCTAAAATCTCTCTAGAGAATATATGACTGTGATTTAGCTAACTGACATCTGGATGCTCTACATAAATATAGCTGAAAGAACATTTTCCTGGCAGTTACAAGCCTGACTGATAAAGTAAGCAGTTTGAGCATTAAGGCTTCAGGTGGCTCATTACATCTCTATTGACAACTCAAATATTTTTTCCCTAAATCTCAAAGCGGTTCCTACACAAACTCTCTGCACTGTGAACAGTTGAGTTCTGTGACCAGCCTGGGAGGTCTTTTTCTTCTCTGGAAAAAGACAGTACACTGTGAGGATACAGGTAACCGAGGAGGCAGGGATGCTTCATATATATCCAGTCCAACTTATAAAAATTTTATTTTGCAAGAGGGATTCTACAGCTCATCTTCTATTCCATATTTTGCAATGAAAACTACACTATATCAAAATAGGTATCTACAAGTACAGGTTCATTTCATTTATACATAGGTCAACATGTAGCACAAGCAGTAAATTCAATGCTATATATAAGTGGAAATCTCTGGAAGAACTTGCTTAAGGTCTAAAACCTCTTTATGTTTTTACTGAAGGTTACTTGTCACTGTGAGCATCAAACATAGTGAACAGAATTGGGTAGAAGGAACATTGTTGGCAGACCCTCTGCACTTGACAAATAAATCCAGAACAAACTCGTTCAACCAATTCAATACAGGGGGGGAGAAAAAAAAAAAAGCATTTTTATATGAAGACCATAACATTTTACTAGGAAAAGAGAGGGGACAAAATAAAGGAATACTCAGGAAAAAAGTTAGCTAGTGAAAAACTTAAGACTAGATTAATACCAGACATCTGTAAAATTAAAAAATAATGCACTACTAAAATGTCAAAAACTTTAGCTTATCATCAAAACCCTTGGAAATGGAGTTTGTGTGATACAGCTGAACTTTTTTTTTCTTAACAGATTCAAACAGCTTTAGCACAAATAGTTTCATTTTCTAAATTAAATACATAAGATAAACAAAATAAATGAAATTTATCTTCCTGAATCAAAGAAGCCAGTCAAATGCATTTTCTTATCAGCAACAACTGCAGAATCTGCATTCCATCAAGATGTTACCCAGTTTTTATAAAATTAAGAGATACATTCAGAAGCCTTAATATGATAATGCATTAATATAATAGTGCATTGTATCTCAGTATCACTACAGGACAACGTTTAAAACGCAAAACAAAATTAAGTTGCAACATAACCCTGTTTAATCTAATTTGTTAAATCCCATTTAGTCAAGTTTGCAAACTCTTTTCTGCCATCATCAGCTACTTTGGTTGCCAGTTTGTAACAACATTACCACTACTGAGCGTAAAGGTGAAGCCACGGGCACCACTATGGTGCACAGACCTCTTACTGCCATCTGCAAATATGTCCTTTCAGCAAAGGGCTGCTTAAACAGATTGCAGGTCAAACTGCTGGATAGAAGAAATCCTAATAAAGTGGGTAAGAGTCAAATACTACAATCCCTTAATTTACTCAAAAGCCTCTAAAATTTTGATTATTATAGTTATTTCTTACATTAATATAAACCAATTCACTTGGTAGAACTTGGAAAATCATAAAAGCAGCGAATGTTCTGTGAGTAGGCAATAGCACTTGGGAGTAGCTGGGAATTTCCTACTTAGTGAAGAGTATGCAAGGGGGCATAGAAAATGCAGATCTTGATTTTTCTAGTTGTATAGAATACACTGCCTTTAAGTAGATTTCCTCTGGTCTATTTAAGATTATAATGGGTCAGTTTAGTTTAGTTTGATGATTTATTTTCTTCAATAAGAAAGCTGCTCAAGAATTTCTTGTCTCTAGGCTTTAGCTCACTGCCTCACAAATAACTGAAATTGTATGAGTTAAAAAATGTCAAATTTGTCTCAGAAGTTTAAGAACTGTAATTTTTTTTTGCTTTGATATTCTAGAATAGTTCCACAAACCTCTACAGCAGAACATCCAAGGTGGTATTAATGAAAAAATCTCATAAAACTGCCCCTTAGCCAGCAGAAAGGCCAAGTACGCCAGGAGCTCTGACACGAGAGTAATTATTTGTTGAGTCCTTCAATGACATAGGCAGAACTACTCTAGCAACATCACTTATTTTGGTTTAAACTCATTAGTTAAACCACATCAGTTCCCAATTCAGTTCAGAAAAAAGAATATCAAGGCCTCCAGGATCAGCACATGGGCAGGAACAAGCTACCTGGGGCATGAGGCAACAGGACTACTGTTGGCAGCAGCTTTCAGCATTTGCCAAAATACACACCGTGTGGTGAACCTCATGAGGCATTTTAGATGGCAAAGGGCTTGATGATGTCAAAAGGGCCTGTCCTGCTGCATGCAGTTTCTCTTCCACTGGCCAAGTGCTCATCTGACCTCTCAGGGAAGTGGTTCGGCTTTTTGCCAGCAAAAGAACAATTCAGGAGAAAAAAAGAAAAAAAAAAGTGACAAGTATTGGAGCTGGCACAGGAGAAGCAGAGGGAGTGCCTGGACTACAGGATGAGAGAGAGGAAGCCCAGGAGGAAGCAGCAAGCTGTTAGATGAACTCCAAGGTGTCATGAAACTTCACACTTCAAGACCGAGGTTAAAATTGCTATTTAAACAATTCATTATTTCAGGCACACAAGCACTTCTAGGGAAATGAAACAAAAGAAGCGAACTTCATTTAAATACAGGTTGGGAACAACTGTCAAGAGGAACAAGGTCAGCATGAATTCCCTTGATCATATCCCTTATTGCTGTAAAGTACAAACTGCTTTTATCTTTTAATGGCTGATTAATATGACTAGTTAAAGTTGCTAGCCTCCATGGGGTGAAGAGAAGCAGATATATGTGAACATGTGTTGAAAATTAAAGGGTGGTAAGAAGGTAAGAAATGAGCAGGTCATCCCCCCAAGCTCTGCAGGAAGCACAATTTTCTGTAGCCAAGTTCAGAACCGTAGTCCCCAGTCTTGTTTCAGAGTGCCCAGCTCCGTGTCACACGTTAAGATGACCTTATTTGCACTGAAGAGCACTGCCTCATTTTCAATAATACCTTTGGCCTAATAAAGATGAGGAAAAAAAGAACTTTCTCTAGCCACAACAACACACCATCACCACACTCCATAGAACAACACTCAAAAAGGCCAACAAAGCCAACACCAAAAAAGAAGAAGGGAAAACTCATGGCTGGTACTGCTCTGAGACAACTCAACACTGGCTTTTTCTTTTTCAGTTTTCACAGTATAACCCAAAATATCTTGGTTTCATCCTGTTTCTTGTCAAGAATACTGCTGAGAGCTCAGAACTTTTTATAAAATAGATTTACTGGGAAGCTGGGAACAAATCCATTTAGATGAATTGTAAAATGAGAGCTTACCATTCAGTGGCAGAAAATGACAGGCACATGCTGAAATGAATTAACCCCACTGGCTTGGATGTAATACCTAGTGTCTTTAAATGTATCATTCCTACATTTTTAAAACTGTTTAAAAAGAAAAACTCCTGAAATGTCATAAGAGTAAAGGAAGGGACCGAAAGAAGAATTGAGCTCCTCATTCTGGTTTTGATTTCTTAGTGATCTTAGCAAATCACTAACTCATTCTTCACTTTCTGCCTCATAAAATTGGGAAAAAACTTGATATATCTCTGACACTTTTAATATGAAAAGCACTTTAGAGAAGCTTTTTGACACAGGATGAAAGATTGTACTTTGCCATACAGAATAGCTGTATTACCTGACACGCTCATTATACACTGTCAGAGAGCAACAACTTTCAGCATATTTTCCTCTTATTATTCCTCACTCTTCGACTGTGTTCAGTAATTACAGATGGAATTCTGTAGATTGCTTTAGTGACTTAGGAAAGTAATTCCCTCAGAAATCTGGACAAACCTGTTTCTCAACAGTTCAGAAATGTTTTTAAGATTCCTGCAGGTATTTGGGTAAGGTTTTCTATAATGCAGCCTTCTCAGTCCACACAGTTTCAAAAATAGGAGTCATTCCTATTTAAAATCTCTGGAATTTCTTACTGCTATAAACTGAAAATAATCCAAATAGATAAATTAATTTTCCTGTCTGGTGTCACTAAACATTGCACACATACCCACACAAGCAGCACTCACATCACGTACACAATTTTTTGTGAATTCTATGTTTATGTTTTTGGGTCACAACTCAGAGCCAGTTTTGCTTCTTCTCCCCATTCGTCTCTGCTGTATGGGCTGCACAGAGGCACAAAGATAAGATGACCACATTGTGAGCGTTACATGATCATTTTTGCTGCACACATTAGTCCGGCTCCCTTGGCTGTGCTTACAGCTATTGGAATTTCTCTAGCAAATCAGAATGATTTTTGGCACACTTCAGACTCACTCTCCTTCAGCAGAAATTGGCCTGCCTATTTTAGAAACAATCAGAAGGCACCAACCACACATTTATTTGACTACCTGACCTGCCCTTCAAAACAGTCATTACCATGCAGAATAATGACATTCTGCAAAGAGGAAAGTGCCATTCTCAAAAGCAGTGAGTGCTTTTGGGAATCATTTCAGCAAGCCAAACAATGCTGTTCAGCCAATGAACTGACATCACTCCTAAAAATACTTCTTTGTGTCAGTGAAAATTACACCCAGACACACTAAACAAGGAGGCTGTATGTTACTTGTGGGTGGCAGCCAGCCGAGACTGCTATCTCACTACCCATCTGCTTCTTCCACACTGCCAAATCCTAGGACCTTTATTAAAAACAGGACTTGAATTATGCAATTTGCCAGACTCTGCCCATTTTCTACTACTGAGTCTACGTTGGAGTCATACTCGCGTCTAGAGGAAGGGGAAAAAAAACCCTGCTTCTCTTCCAGGTTCAGCCAAAATAGATGAGATGCTGTTAAAAAGTCTTAGAAAATTCATGATGCTGTGTATTTCTAGTTCTTTAGCTCCTTATGCCAGCACGTTTTTTGGTTTACCTCAGAATGAAAGACGTTGTAGAGAATAACTTAGCCAAGTGCAAAGGAATCCAAAGGGATGTCTCCTCAAAAAGGTGCAGTCTCCTCAGAAGCACTACCCTGGAGTACTGTGTGGAAATTATTGCAGCAGAGCATGACAAAATCCCGGGCTGGAGAATGAAGTGGTGAAGGGTTCCAGGAGTCCTCAGCTCACATTTCCACCTGAGGCTGCTTTAGGCCTGCACACATACCCAAAGTGTAATTTCGGTCACATGCTGGGAACACTGTATAACAAGATGTTTCTGATTCCAGAACTATTCCAACAAGCATTCATTTCCAAAGGCTTACAGTAAAAGAAAAGATTTGGAAAGAATTTGGAGCACTGTTTGCCCTTTTAACAAAAACTAGAGAGAATCAATTAAAAAAAAATCATAACTTGGATCACCTACTGAACTACAGAACTGCTATGTAAACCATTTGCATGCATTTACATGAAATTTCCAAATTATATTTTGGGGATCAATTGACGTATTATTTTTTCTTTATCATCTGGACAATACCATTACTATATGGAAAGAACAAACATTTGAAAAATGCACTACAGAGAGGTGGCATTTGCTCTTGATTGTAGACACTCAAATTCAGCAACATTAGTACATCGTTGTACTTCTATACAGCAACTAACCCTGCAGGACAAACTACCACAATGTATGTGAAGTTTCAGTTGAGATACCATCAAGTCTGGTAGAGCATAACTGAATAAGAAATATTAAACAAACTAGTTCACTCCCCCTTACACTGATTTTGGTCCTTTGGGACTAAAGATTTCTTTTTTGTTTGCTCTATGCCCCTCTGGGGAAAATTTCCCCAGTCACTAGAGGAAACTGTCTTCTGTTTTTAGGCTTAAATCATTCCATCACTTTCAGAAGTCCTGCACAACACTTTTGTCATTTATAAATGCTCCATAGGCCACGGCTAATCTGAATATTCTTTTCTGAGCATTCTTACATTGTACACTGCAAGATTTTTAGCTTATCATTTTGCCTTTTCACTTCCTTTTAAAGATATATCAAAGAGAATAATTTTCTTACTGCAAATTATTCCACTTCAGGCAGATAGGATGGCATATGCATGGCACAAGGATGTGTAGCAGAAGAAATTCCACTTTAAATGGAATAAAATCAGAAAGGAAAGCTTGCTCAGAAAAAATCGTGTTCAACTCAAGTGTGGCAGGGCTGCTGCATTCTTAAATACACCAGTATTAGCAAAGACCACAACAAAAAGTACAGCTTCCATAATGGCACTGACTATTCCATGCATTTGGGAATAGTGCACAATTATAAAAATACACTGATAATAAAAGAGAGGAAGATTTATGAAGACTTCCGAAGTGCACAGCAAAACTTGAAATATACTCAAAACTTTAAATATTCTCCAAACAGGAAAAATAGCAATGGGAACATTGGCTTTCAAAAATATATTTAACTGTTCCACAGAATACACAATAGTGAGTAACAACTGCTGTTATAGTACGGCAAGAGTTCATCATGTCTCAGAACTATTGGTTAATAGTTGAGACTTAAGGTTCAGCAGAAAAAAAACTGGTTTGGGTTTGGGCTTTTTTTGTTGTTTAATTTAGGAAGTAAGAGTAACTCCCTTTTGTAAACAACATGCACTCTGGGGCCAAGATAATTTTACTGCGCACTTGTTATTTAAATGAGTGCAGTGTCTCCATATGGCCATATGGATGCTAGATATATGTTATATACTCAAGAGGCATTGAAGGGTTTAAAGTACATATGTTAACAAATAATGCTGAGTTGGCACCCATGCATTCCTGTCTTCACTACAGCATACAGTAATAAATTCTATTTTTTCCCTTATTATTTTTCTTAGAAGTGTTTTTAAGAGCTAAAAAGCACCTGGGGACTTCACAGAAACTTTATAATCAAGTTATTTCAAGAATTATAGTGCTAGAAGCATCCTATGGCTTGCAGTCAGTTCTGGCATGGTAAATCATACTTTCATCTATGCTCTTCAAAGCAAAACCAAAACCAAATTCTGTATACATAACTATAAATATTGGTTAAACGTAGAATTCCCAGACAAGCTTCTTAGTATTAACACTTCACATTTATTATGATACTATGTTAATTCATGCCAGATGGAGAGTATTCAAATGTTCATGACTTGTACTTGTCACGAACATATGTTCCTGGAATAATGGAGTGGTTTCTTAGCAAACAACATCCCATATTTAAAGACCTATGATGAGGCTCATAAAAGAAAAAACATAAACAGAGAAGGGCACAGCTGGAAAAGGAAGAATTCAGGTTTTTCACTACCTAGAGGGTTATGGAGGGTAATGGATTCTCTGCACACTCCTCTCTGTATGCTGGGCAGAGAGCTTTAACCTATTCCAACCAGCTGAGGAGGAACACTTTGTACTTTCTGACTGCCCCATATCAGAGCAATTCTTCTTGTGCATTCAAGACAAATACTTCCACAGTGCAGAGGAATGCAAGCTAAAATGTAGGTCTTCAAAACCCTGCATTTCATCTCAAGGCCTACCTCACAGCAATGCACAAGGTGAGCGTGTGTATGCTCGGGAAGGGTCAATTAGAGTGCTGGAATATAGAGTTTGAATTTGGGGGTTGTGACTATAAACCCAAGAAAGGCATGATCAGGGATAATAAAGGCTTGCTTTCACAGTGCTGCCATTAAGTCAGCAGAGAAGAAAGTGCTGGAGAAGAAAGTATATGCTTTTTTTTTTTTTTAATATTCTGCTTAATTAAAAAAAAAAAATCGATTTCTCAGCTTGCTGCTATAATGCCCTTGAATTATGAGCACAGTTCCTCTTCCCTACCCATACGCCTCATTCCTACTGCCAGAGTTTCCCCATACCCAAAAGAAACATTTGCAAGACAATGAAATGATTGCTTTTGGGGTTTGGCCTAAACTGCAAATTATCTCCAATTAACTTTATCGCAGACAGGCTGGTTTCTGATTGTGAAAAGATGATCTGAGTAGTTAAATACTCTCTTTTTTTGTTCCCTTTGAAATGGACAGGGGTGGAATTATAATCGCTAACTCAATGAAAGGTTTGAGAACACCTTTCTCAAATTTTGTCAAGGAGAGACAGGAACTCCCAAGCGAACTTCTGTCCTGTCATGACTAGAACACGCAGAACTTCCAAACTGATTGTGAATATGTTTGAATGTGAAAATTTGTAAAAAGTTAAATGTGAGCAGTGGATTAACTTTGAGAAAATGCAGCCAGGTAGAAAATGGCACGTGATGGACTAAGGCTGGTGACAGGGGTACAGGGCAGAAGACAGAGGGGGAAAAAATCCATATGGAAAAGGATCACACACTCCAAATGGATAGAAAAGGGTTGGTATAAGTGGTTATGAAATTTCATTCAGTGAACATGAGCACCAAAGGAAACTCACAAAAATATAGACATTTCTTCCAAGACCCACAAGTCACACACAAAGAAATCGTAATAGGAAAAGGGGGAAAAAAAGGCATTTTTGTGTCAAAACAAAACCAAGTGAATTGGACAGGTTGCACTGCATGTCACATCAAGAGTTTTAAGCCTTAATTTTTAAATGTTCAGAAATGTTAGTAATCACAGAAGCAATTTTTATCCTTATACTAACCGAATTACATCATCCCAATAAATATACATGAAGGAAATGTTTGATTAAAATACTAAGGCATGTCCGTACAACAAACCTTCAGCAGACTGGATTAGGGGAAATTACCCTTCTGGTAGATAATTCTGGAGGAGCGGGACTCCTTTTCGCACTCTGGATGGTGTGGTGCCAATTCCCATCACAAAGCCCCAGGCAGTGCAGGAGAGGCAACCTGGTCAGAGGCACAGAGAAAGACGATCTGTGAGCAGTCTGCTGTTATTTAGGGTAGGTGCAGTCATGCTGACAAAGTTCTCTCAGAAGAACTTGTTTTTATTTTGTTTTTTCAAGCTGGGGAAGAGGAGAACAGGAAAAAGCCAAAGTCAAGGGAAAAAGATGTGCACTACTGATGCTTACTGGTACGTAGCAGCAGTTTGGAGTCACACTCTGGGCACACAGGAGAAGCATACACCTATACACAGACTGTCCTGTGTTGACAGAAGTCAACTTCATGTGGATATGGTTTCTGAAATGAACTAACCTTCTCTCAACTCCTGTATTTTGATCCCAAACCCCTCCAGATTTTACTGAGCTAGTTACCCCAAAGCAGAGATCCACACCCTGTGCAGTCTATATATATGCAAAAAGTTATAATTCAATTCTAGTAGATTATTAAACTACTGGACTGATGTTCTTCAGGGTCAGTGAACCAGTTTTCTTAACAAGTATTTTCACTTAATACACCTGCTTTATCTTCCAAACTGACTGCCAGAGATCACAGTTCTGAAAAGGGGATGCTGGTTGCAGCTGCATGTTAACGTTTCAGAAGCTCCACAAATCCGTTTGACTAATCAAATCAGTTCATAGCCTAGTAATACGTACCATCTTTCAGGCTGCTCAGGGTGAGGATACTGTCCATTCTGGAAGGGCAGAAGAGAGAAAGGAAGAGACAGGAAATAAGGACTCTAAGAAATTTTTAGATTTTGAATTATCATGACAGAATGAGCTTCTGTGGCACTGAAAAGAGTGTTCTAATATTTATCGAGTTCTGCCAGTAGTAATGGCAGCATGTTTCCTCCTCTATGCTGACTCAGTGTGCATAGAAAATGAAAACCTGTTGGATGAGATAATAAAATGTGCATGTGTTCTGCCTGATAGCAGTAGCCCTGGTGATAATCCCATGAATTCCCAAAATATGTCCCAGCATGATTCAGAGAACAAGTATTACATCCTGCATAGAAAAAGAAGAGGAAAAGAAGAGGCAGTAGCAGGAATGACTGAAACCTCAAGCCTAGCAAACAGATAAAAACCATCCACACAACAGTTTCTTTCAGAAAAAAAAAAAAAAAAAGATAAAAGGAAATATTCAGCCTTCAGTCTAATATAATCTACAGATCCCCATCACTCGATGCACGTGAGTTTAAATTTGTCTCCGTCATATATGCTTTGTTCACAAGCACTGAGAATTGATCTCCAGACCATACACCTTTTGGTGGTGGCCGAGACATATGTGCTTTTGCATGTGAAGAATAATACTATTACAGACTCTAAACATATCGCTTTCCCCATATGATATGAGCTGCTGTACAGAAAAGAAATTGAGAGATGCAGTAATGTTTATTCTCATGTGAATTTATTCATTACTTTAAAAAAATGGCTACTTTCTGTTTTCAGTCTTCAGTGAGAGTGGGAAAAAAGATGGAAAAGTTGAAAATATTTTGCATATTCTCTAGAAGTGATAAGCTGAGGTTACTTATGCCTAGAATGTGCGCGCGTGTGTTCGCACATAAACCAGACACATATACAGGCACATATATCTATGGAAACATAAATATGAACAGCTTTTTAAATAGATAGTGCTACCTTTTTTTTTTTTTTATGTAACAAAACATGAATTTTTGAAAACACCCAAAAGCTACTGTTAGCAGCCAAGCAAAAAAAGAAATACACTCTTGCTCTTTTTTAAAAATTATTTGTTCAATTGCTTTTTACTGCAGACCATTTAACTTGCTCTCTCCTTCAGTGACAGAAGACAAATAAAAAACTGTCAGGTAGTTTAAACTGTGATCCGCACTATGCTTTCAGTTTGAACCGCAGCTCAAAATCATCGGACTCAGACCTACAATTGTTGCTATTCCTAGATATGTCACAAAATTCAGCTCTGCCAGAGGTACATGCATTCTGCCTAATTCAAAAATAGGTCAAAACATTGTTCAAGACAAAGAGCCCTACAAAGCCATAAAGACTATGAACAATCCAAATAGCAATATATTCTCATCTCCTTACCACACCAGCACAGCTCAGCTGCTGTGCCAATTCATTTACTAAGCCTCTTCCCCATACAAACACCTGTCTCACCTGTGCAGCTTTCAAATATTCTACTCTTAAAAGAAAGATGTATTCCCTGACCTTTCTCTTATTCCTATTCCCAGTCTGATTCCCAGATTCACTGAAGCTACACTCACAGTCCCCCTTTTTTCAGTATGGATCTCTCACATTGCTACAGAAAATACACCTTTACCTTCCCTTTTTGCAGCCACATTCAGCATCTTGCTAAAGCCTCAGCCTACTAACTAGCCCTCCCAAAGGAATGGTTCCCCACCTCACCCCTGACTTTTCAGTCATTTGCTGTGCATAGGTGAGGAGTTTCTCGCACCACATACTTGAATCTATTCAGTCAAGAGAATTCTTCACAGATGACGCACAAATACATTCAGTTCTGAGGATGACAATAGTGGCCAGCAAAAGTTGCTAATACTGTTGTCCATAAGAAGTTCCATCATTCAATCTATGCATAAATATTTTTCTACCCCTGAAGATGATGGCATTCCATTTAAACACATGCGTGTATACATCAAGAATTATTATTTGCTTCTTTGCATGGAGCAAAAGTTCTTCAGGAAAGCAATAAAAGGATAAATTAGTCAAAGTCATAATGGGTTACAGAAAAACTTTTTCCTCAGTCAGTGGTTCAACTGGATTCTCCTGTGTGCCAGCTGGGACTTAACACATGAGGAAAGAAAAGATACCATGTTTCTGCAAGTATTTTTCTACGTTGTACATAACAATTAAGAACTGCCAGAAGTAGCAGGAGATACTGGCTGTAATACTGAGTCTGCTACAGTAAGTAGCCTATAAGGATGCTCTGGAGCATCTAACAGAGACAAGGGAAAAAACTTGCAAATCAGTGCTTCTTGAAGGACTTATTTCTATTGACCCTTCAAAAAGATTCTGCATGACTTTTCCTGTCATTGCTGAATATCAAGATTGCACCAAAGGAAAAATATTCCAAAGGACAAACCCATCAGAGTGCAATAAAACAAACCCTATACTCCAAGTCTAAAATAGTACATCTTCCATCTCCTATTCAGTGCATAAATCAGTGTTACTAAACTCAATGAAAAGGAGAAAAAAGGACACTCTGCACTTTATTTGAAATATACTGCCCATACTCAATTTTGCATTCCTTTTGTTATTCAGTGAACAGAGTAATGCTTTACTGCACTACTTGCCTAGATTAAGAATGTCTCAATCTACATACTTATCATTTAAAGCCACAATTCCCCCAAGGGAACTCAACGGGAGTACACGATGTTAATTAGCCTTATGGCATTATATCCCAGTTCTGTGTTCAGTACACCGCTGTTGCAGAATTCCCAATGCCTATTCCTTGAAAAGGATCTACACTCAGCCAACCTGGAGCATATTACTTTCCCATAAGGGGAAAGTACTGGCCTGAAGTGAACACCACTAAAACACTAATGTGCTACTCTTTAAATAGGCTTTTCTTTTACGTTCATTTTATCCTAGTGTCATGCGAAACTGCTTGACATGTTTTGTTTGGCTGGTTTTTTCAAAGAGTGCAAATTTTATTCAGTCCAACTTCTAGGCCCCTGCAGCCCATTCATCCAATTAAAGAACTGGAGAATGAAAACAGAAAGAGCGCTGTGTGGAGCTTCAGAAATATTGTCTCTGAGGAAGGCTGCCTGCGAAAAGCGAGCAAACCCATTGTGCAAACTGGTGCATTCCAATAGAATAAAATTGCTCCTCGAAGTCTCTTTATCCAACATGGATTACCGACTCCTGATAGCTGTAGGTTAGTTGAAGGTAGAGTCTATCGGAGGCAGGAAAGCTCTTATTACCTTTTATTATAACACATCCTCCCCCCATAATCTATAAAAAAGCCTCTAGGAGCCCATTCATTTCTACACCTCTTTGCCGCCTTTCAGTTTCAATAACGCTGAGTACAATTCAGCGCGCTTTTCGGCCCACTATAGTTTTCATACGTGTTCACATGCTAAATATTCCTAAAAGGCTCCTGGGAAAGACAGACTGCCATTTATTATTTCAGGTTCATGGGAACTGCAGTTCTTGTAGCTACCTGGGGATATTGTTTCAGAACATTCTGCTAAAACCTGCAACCTTACCACCTGAAAAAACTGAGTCACATTAATTTTCATACGAAGTGCCATGTGATGCCTTTTTATATATATTAGCAATATAAATAAATAGCAGAGGAAGAGATTTAAAGCTAGGTAGTCAAGCAAATGCTAAACATCGAGATTTTACGATTACTGAACACGGAATTTGAGGAAGTTCACAGCAATAACTGAAGAAGACTAATTATGCACTGCTTCGTGCTGATTGAAAACTCAGGAATACTGCTTGATTATCCAGATTTCACATGCACAAACACACACATACTATTCCTCTTCAAAGAGACAAGAAGCTAATTGCATCAACTCATTCTCCTTTTTCTTAAGAGTGGAAGACCACAAAATTGTGCTACCATTCATATATCCCACCTTCCAACAAATACCCTGATGCTAATTCATTCTCTTGGCTTCTCTAGAACCAGAGGATGTCCCCATTCACCCTGCCCACGAAGTAAATCCCAAAAAATGACTTCATATTTAGACTGGTTTGAATGAACCCTGGATTTCCAATCAAGGTGAAATAAAGCTGAAGAATTTTGCCAGTGAATCAGCTGTAAAAATTGCTTGCTACAGCCCACTGCGTGATACCTGCATCTCTCATAATACTAAGGCAATTAGTTTGGCTGTTGCTTTTCCACTGTGGTTAGGAAGTGTTTCTAAGACGTATGTTCACACTGGTTTTTGTTTTTTTTTCTTTTCCCTTTTCTCTATTTAGAAAGTAAATCCATGCTTATTCGCACATGGGACTGATGCACCACTATATTCCAGTGATGTAACTTGAGATCTGGGATAGTAATTTGCCAAAATAAATTGTTTCCTGGTATGAAAAGAACCACTCACTTCCTGCAGGCTTTAAAGTTACTAATTATCAACAAAAAATTTTGATCAGAAGCCTGGACTTCTAATTCATATTTAACAAACAAGACTCTTGGCAGAGCTTATCGCAAAACTAATGTGAGAGGAAGTAAACCCCAGTGGTCCTGTCTGAATTCTTCACAAATTTGTTCACGGAGCTGTCACATACTGGTAAGGAATGCCTCTTTTTTTTGTTCCAGCATATTTGTACAAGTTTTAACCTTGCATTAAAAAGCCTTTTGTAGCTTCTTAGAGACAAATTCCCCCTTTTTTTTTTTTTTAGTATGGAAAAGTGTAGCATTGAGATATTTTCCCATCCTTTTTTGTTCATGAAACGTATCATGACCATTTAAGTATCAGACAATGCTTTTTAATTAATTTTCTAATTGGCAATTACTAACCCACAAGCATTTATTAAGGGAAAGATTAAGCTAAGAACTAGCTTAATTATTGTTGTTATTATTATTACAGATTTACTTGCTGTTGAAGTTTGTCATTATTTTCTATTAACAGAAAGAAGGTAACTTTCTTACCAGCATGTCATAATTATTGATTTTATACACATGTCTGGGTTAATATATTCCACAATTACATTTAAATATATACTGAAGCATTTGGATGCTTTCCCTGAAATTTGTCATGACAGCTTATGAAAAATTATTGAAAAAATTATGAAGTGAATCTTATACCCTTATTTTCTGTATGCTGGTACAGTATGAATAATTAATCACTCAAAATTATTTGTTAATTTCTGAATTCCAAATGCCGTTATATGAAGGAATACATATACATACATATAAATATTTGATTTATAGAATTTTCTTTCTTTACTCATTCAGTGAAGTCCCTGTTTATCCACGCATCACTAACAACCAGCAGAGTATCAGTACCTAACAAAACCACTTTGAATAGACTTAAGTCTCACTTCTCATGAATAAATATCAACTTTTTAGATTTATATTTCAAGCAATGTGGTACAAGTGGTCAAGTGATATTTTTCTCATCAATGTGTATTGTTAAATATGTTCTCTCTATCCAGTTATACATCAGAGAAATTAATAAATCTTCACCTCCAAATGTGATAAACTAGATTAAAATTGGCAGCTTACAAATTAAATTCTTATTTACTTGTTTACTGTATTGCAAGTTAAAAAAGGAATCATCAAATGAGGCAAATTATAGTTAAATTAACTCCATTAATATCTTTGATGACAAGAGAGTCAAACAAACACAGTGAATTATAAAAAAGAAT
>VZTU01010841.1:1349-19069 GCA_013400835.1 Zapornia atra
TCAGG
This sequence comes from Zapornia atra, assembly GCA_013400835.1. Lineage (NCBI taxonomy): Eukaryota > Metazoa > Chordata > Aves > Gruiformes > Rallidae > Zapornia > Zapornia atra. The sequence goes on from VZTU01010841.1 coordinate 1,355, forward strand.
ACTTTACTACAAGGCTAAACTAGGCTAATCATTGGCTGTTTCTTCCAGACGCAATCTTAAATTAGCTGTAAAATAAACATTAAAATAGACTCAGGCTGATTATTTCTCTGTCAATAAAGGTGTGTACATGTGTCTAATTTAAAATCAAGTCCACTTAAAGGTACAGTTGTGGACTCAAGAAATGTTCAAAGATTATGTTATGTTCTTTAACATAAGTTGAGCCAAATTAGTTAACTTTAAAAGGAAATTGAGGAGAATTCTCAGAATCATACAGATTTTGTTCAGATGTTGATATCAGGACTGTTCATGACTGCCTCATTCTTCCGTGTTAACCTGTAACAAAAATTTAGAGCCCTGCTTTCATATTGATCAATTTAGATGAGACAGGATTTTATTGGGGGCTTGGTTTTATTTAAAGTTACATACAAACCCTTGAGCAAAAGTAATCTTGAACAACACAGTTACATTCCCCAAAATACCGAATAGCATACTGGCATTCTCTTCTCAAGTGTGGATACTAGTCAAGAGATTAAAAGAGAAAGCAAACTGCTTTGCAGCTTGCAACAGCAACTCTAAAAAGCTGAGTGACAAAACTAAAACCAGCAGAACTTTTCATGAAGGAAGGGCATTGCATACTAAGACTAAACCACATCATCTGTTGATTTCTGCAATAGCAATGCTTAGCATTGACAAGGGTTTACTAAGCACAGCCCTACATTCACAAACATTTAATCTCATGGAGCACTTTTGATAAACTGTTTGCCAACAGAACAAAGACTTTGAGAAACTTTCTCACTAGCTACTAAACATGATTTCAAAGGAACTCTTGTTTTACTACTAGAGGCATATTATACTTTCTTTCCTTCCTATGCCTGGTTTTTTTTGAGTTCTGAAGTTTGCTTCATTGCTTTAAGGAACTTTTTGTGCAAATATTTCTTTTCAAAAAGAATTTGCCACTAGCCAGTGTAATAAATTAAAATTTTCCCTTTAGCTGTTCAAAAATGTTGCACTGTGAAATCTGAGCTGTTTGCAGTTCAGCCAGACAGATGAATTCACTGATTCCTAAGTCAAAGCCTAAATGGAAACTTGCTCTTCCAGATACATCAGCATCAAAATGTACTGAAGTAAGTCTGGTACTTTGTTGTCTTACATGATTTTCCTTTGCTCATTTAACTTGGGGAAAAGGAACCGTGCATGGGCTGCTTTGTAGTAATGTTTCCACAGCCTTTACATTTTCCATTAGGCCAGGAGCTCCTGCACATGCATCACGGAAACAAAACAACGATGGTTACGGTACACAGAAATATCAACCTGAGGATCAATTGATGGTATGTCCTTTTTTGCTGTGATACTGCAGAATACGTGCACATCAAACACATGTATACATCTGTAGATATGTTTATTGTGTCAAAGCTTAGCTGTGAAGTACAGAAGTAGCCAACAAGTACTTGGGAGCTAGAACTTATGAATAGTAAGTTGCCATTTTCATTTCTACCATCTTCATTATTCATTCAAGTACACTTTCTTTATCCACTGTCTTGTCCAGGCAGTTTAACTCAGCAAGTAAGGTGAGCAAATAACGTGTCCTTACACAACTTGTACAGCTCAACTGTTGCACACCTGCTCTGTTCCATGTGACCATCAATCCACACCTTCATGTCATAAGATGGAAGGGAATTCTTGCCAGTGGGCCTTGTCCCCCACTGTCTTGGGCACTACATCAGATCTTGTTCTCAGCAGGGTCTCTTCAAAACTAATTGGATGTTCTGCTTCCCCCTTTTCTTCCTCCTCCCTCCTCTTTTCCCTCTGCACACTTCATAGAATCTCACCTCTCCAGTAGTTAGCAAGTGGTAAATCCTGATCTCATGGCAAGGCAATAACCATCTGGGGTATGTGTCAACAACAGTCTTTTTGTTTAACAGGTTAAACAAAGCAGGTTATTTATGTCATTGGATGAACCAACACATTTTCTGCACACCTGAATCAATCCTGGACAGTGAAGGCACAGAGATGACATGGAAAAAGCTGGAAAAAATCCTAAACCCTTACTGGATTAATGGGAATAGATACTTGGCATCCTGTGAAGTTAAGGTGAAAGGGGGAAAAAATGAAAATTCTTAGGGAAATTTAAGAATTAATCACTAGACAGGTTAAACCCATGTACTACTTTGGTCCATAAGACATAGGGGAAAAGATCAGAATTGATAAATTATGGGTCATGTGCAATGTTATTCAGATAGGTGTAGCAAAATAACGACATCCTTGGAAAAGCTCTGCTTCACATAAACAAACCAGAGCTGTGTCCTTGTCGCTGTTCAGCACCTCAAGCTTTGCTCAACTTACTGCTTTTCCAGAGATACGTTTTTAATTTTTATAAACTTAGATAATAATTTATTCTAGCAACAAAGGAAGCCAGCCACATAGCCACTTCTACCATCTACCTCATGACCAGCCCCATGACAACTGAACCAGAAGTCTCATATTCCTGGGTTTTACTGTGTATGTGTGAGATGTGAAAGAGTTTCACCAACAAAAATGTAAGTCAGGGGAACTGTCTTGGTAGATCAAATTTGACACCTGAATGTGGTACAGAGTTCCACCTTGCTTTTTACTTAGGTCATTCCTACCAACAAGCAAGTGAATGCCTAAATCAGGATCTATTGGGTGAACTGACATTGGTCTGTACTTCTCACTGAACCTTTGTTTTGGTGAAGAACAGGGAGCACACATTATAAAAATTGTAAACTGTTTTACTAAACTAATCTACAAACTTGAATATCAGCTGCTCACAAATAAGAATTCAAGAAAATTCTACCTATGTTTCAGGCTATTTTGAAAGGCCCCATGAAATGAAAGGGTTTGCTTGGGCAACCAAGCGCTAAGGTCTTACACCCTAGAGCATTTAGCTCTGCTCTGAGCCTGAAGGGCCTGAGGCCTGACGCTTCAGAAGTCTACCAGGCAGGGTGCCAACCATGGGAACTACAGGGAAAACAGGCAGGATAAAAACGTGCCTTTAAGACAAATACCAAAGTCTGTAAGCACGTGTGTACTGCCAAAGTTTGACAAAATTTGGCAGATTCTGTTGAAGCCTTTCTATTCAGACACACTATTTTCCAGTATGAATTTATGATTACATTTGCCAGCTATAACTTAAATAGTTTCCGATATAACTTCCCAAATGAAGTGATTTATTGGTGATGACCTCTTACACTGATTTTTCAGAAAGTCTTAATAATTACCCTTTGAAAAGCAAGTAGTTCATTTTGGTTCCACTGTTGACTTAGGCATACAAAAACACGAGTTAATTTTGAGCAGTTAGGTCACTAAATTTAATAAGTGGAAAGTGTACTGACATATTCTTAAGAAAAAAATAAAAATTGACTTGAGGGACCTGGCTCACATTTACCAAGTAAACAGCTGCAGTAGTTTAAGATGTTATTTTCTCAGCCCCCCAGCTGTTTGTTAGTGGCCTTATAACAGATAGAAAATAGAACATACGGACCTTTTTCATTGACATTCAAAAGCAATTGAGCCCAATTTTTATCATAATATTTAAGTTAATTTGCCCAGTTGTGAGTTATAGCTGCATTGCTTCTGTCATGGTTCAACCCAGCCAGCAGCTAAAACAACCTCGCAGCCTTTTGCTCACTGCCCCCTCCTCAGTGGTATGGGGAGAGAACCAAAAAGCACAAAAGAGATAAAGACAATTTAATAGGACAGAAAAGGAAGATAATAATTACAACAGCAATAAATAATAATAAAATATATAAAAAGTGATAGCACCGTTGTTCACCACCCAAAACCAATACTCCAGTTGGCTAGTTCCTGAGCCAAACCACCAGCCCAACCCCCAGTTTTATACTGAGCATGACATCATATGCTATGGAATATCCCTTTGGCCTATTTAGGTCAGATGTCCTGGCTGTGTCCCCTCACAGCTTCTTGAACACTCTCTGTCTTCTGGTTGGTAGGCCACTATGACAAGCTGAAAAGCCCTTGGGTGCTTGGCAACAACTAACAACTATGTGTTATCAGCATTATTCATATCCTAAAACCAAAACACAGTACTATACCAGCTGCTAGAAAGGGTATCATCTCAGCCAAAACCAATAGAGTTCATTTTTGCCAGCTCTGCCACAGGGAGACATCCAGGAAAGGACAGGAGGGAGAACACAGGCATTAAACTACTATAACCAGAAAGCACATGCCAGAGTCCTTAATAACACATCTCAAAAACAGATTGAGAAATTCAGCGGTTACAAGCCTGAATCCCTGAGAATTTCTTGGTGTCTCAGTGTGGTGGTTCAGGCCCAACCAGTGGCTGAGCACCACACACCACTCACTCCCAGAGGAAAAAGAGACAGACCCTGCACAGGTTGGGATAAAATCACTGTGAACATAGAACAATAACAGCCAATTACAGTCATACCCAGTGATAACAGAGTACCTTACCCACACAAGGATTACAGAGTGCTGCCTAATACAAAGGCCAGCCAACCAACCTAGCCACACTCTTGCTGTCCTACAAGCACCAAGCCCCTACCCCTCTCCAACCAGCTGCTTATATGGGGAAGTGATGTGTGGAAAACAGCCCAGTCTAACTCAGCTCACCTGTGCTGACTATTTGGGAAGGCTGGTTCTGGCCTGGCCAGAACCAGGACACTTAGGTTTCCTGATGTCTCCTGAAATGGGATTTAATATCCTCAGTGACTAAGGACTGCTGGGGTTTCTAACCTTGCTGCTCTTGCTCATGGCATTCTATCTCTACCTCTATCTCTGTTCACCAACAATGATCACTACAGATGTTATGAATATGAATCTTAATTAAAAAAAAATTGTGACGTTAAACCCCCATGTTTGTGCATAATGTATATATCCACAGATCTTATTCTGTAACCTGCTAATAGGAAATATGTTCAAAAGCCTGTACAGTCAAGAATATTCATTGAAGAAAGTGTTAAAAAGTTAGAGTAAACATTTGGTTCGCACTCCCAGACTGGAAAACTTCTAATAGACAAAATGAGATCTACTATTAGAAAAATAATGACTGTAGTCTTTCATAGGGAAATGAGGAGCTCTTAATAAGAAGCACTTTCTATGTTCCTGTACTGAGCTCGACTTGACCTTAATCCTTATGGGAGGTTTTGTATGTCAAAGTTCCATCTGGAAAATGGGCCAGTTCAAAAATTAACTACTTTAAGTCTGATAAAGGCTTTTTCATATTCATTATGGCCTGAAAACATCCTCTCTTGCCTAAAATCCATGTATGTATGCATATGCATATACATTAATGGAAAGTTGGTTTACATTAATGGAAACTTAGAAGAGTTCCTATTACACAAGCAAAGTATCAGCATCATCATTCTCAGAACTGAGTAAGGCATCAAGGAAAAATTTCACAGACTTTGCTTTTCAAGGTCACAACATTTCAGGAAATTCTGACAGAAAGTTGTAGGATTGGGATGATGAATCCTTACTTAGAAATCCAAAAGAACACAATGCAGAACTGCTAGATATACAGAATTCTGTTCCCCTTTTTTCATCTATTGCGATGCGCGATACTTTAACCCTTTAAAAATTTTTTTTACTATTAGCCACTTTTCTGTGACCAAGGAGGCAAATGCATGCTTCACAGCCAGGATAACATAGGTTTAAATCCACAAACCAACGAGTGCACATTAGAAAAAAAATCAGCCTCAAAAACAGTCTCAGAGGAAAAGCATGTTCACAGCCAGGCATTATCCCAACTTACATCTTAGTTTTCTTCTGGAATTAATGACACTTGGAAAATACAACCTTTAAAAATATGCAGGAATGTATGATACTCTCAGTCAGCCCCTCATTATGTTTCTATATATAACTCCATTTGTAGATGGCAAACTGACAAAGAAAGTAAATGAATGACTCGGGAGCAGAGAGCAGTAATCTGGAACTCAAAGCCAAGAAAAGACTGTCAATACTGGCGGATGTTTTCTCAGCTTTCCATGTTAACTTGGATACGTCCAAAGAATATGCATCCTTAGATGAGATGTTCTGTGGAAGGCAAAGGCTATATTCTATGCATGAAGTGGGAATTGCAATACAATTACCAAAAAAACTTTGTCAAACATTTAAGGAAACTGCAAATATACTGATTTCCTGCAACTGCCACAGTTGCCTCAGTGGTAACAGTGTCTGCATACTAGCTGCTGAGTAAAGACACAGCCCTTGAAGTCACTGTAACAGACACTAGCTGATCATGGCAGATCCATGTTTTTCCAACCTTATTCAGCACAAATCTCTTAGCACATGGCTAACAAATTATTATGACAATGTAGGATATAGTTTTGTAGGACATTAAATTAGACTGCACCTGTGCATAATGTGGAGAACTTCTCAATGAATGTTGAGAAACCAAGCTTGCTGTTCAATATAATAACGAATATACACACAAAACCACTGTTATGTCACAGCTGGGTGACAGCACTTAAATCTTACACAGCCTTATATGAAATAAACTGTGATTACATGACATAATTTACTCTTTTGATCAGGGAGTGCCGCTATCTGCACTAGGCCTATTTCTTTTGCTTCTTCTTCCCCAGCCTCCCAGCCAAAGCTGACCTTGCCTGTTCCTGGAAGCATCTTGCAGCTGAGACTCCAATGCCTGGGGCAGGGGACATTTCCTGCCATTCCTTTAGAAGCCTCGGGGCCCTTTGTCCTTGCACATGCCCTTGCATCCACCCACTTCCTTTTGCACTACTTCCAGATTTACTGTAGATCTCCTATATATTTTTTGCTTGAAAGGAGACTCGGGCAAACTTTTGGAAAGAAGGAAGAAGACTGCCTACCAGTTCTTCCTTTGTTATAACAAGACCCTGTGAAGGTGACACCTTCTTGGCTCTGGGGAAGCAGTCAAGACAGTGAGAAAGCTTGATAATACAGAGGCTGTTTGAGTAGTACATAAGTATCATAAATGCTTCAGTAATTGTCATGCTTGATAACTTTCTTATCAAATATATTTAAAATACTCCGTGTCTAATTTTTTTTTCACAACATTATTCATATATTCATAGCCTTAAGAGTGACAAACTTATTAACCTATTACCCCTAATCTTCTCTCAGTATTTATACTCCTTTGTTGGTTAATCTGGGTAAGCTAGGGCTTTTTACCAGTAAAATTATACTGGCACAATTTATAAAGTAGACATATTTTTATGGGCACAAAAGTTTGTTATTGCTATAGAGGTTAAATCACACAGAAATAGGAATGCAGGTATGACTAGATCCTGACAATATCACTGTAAATAAATCTGCATAAGTAGCACAACTTCACTGTTCAGATAAAGACTTAGCCTCCCGTTTCAAATCACTTTGCCAAGTAGCTGTCACCATTTTATGATGTGGACAATCATGCATTAGCCTGAAATCACCAAAGCTATCTCTTTTGAGACAAGTGGTGACTATTACCATCCGAGACTTAATTCAAACCGATGCACAAAGCCACAAATGCCAATTTCTGAGCCATCAAGTAGCCAGAACTTGTGTTGTCTGACTCACATGATAACTGAAATTAGACACTGTGTGATTTTACCCCATTTTCAATATATTTTCATACTTTTGTAGTAGATACTAACAACTTATTTCCAACTCAGTGCAGTCTTTATTATTAAACTGCAATATTCAACAAGGGATCGTCCTTAGAGAAAACTGAAATGATAAAATTCTATAGGACATCTGGCAGGATGGAGATTACTTAACTGGAAAGTAGTTCTACAATTTCTATGTGGCGTTTCAGTCGCCGTTTGTGTATTTGTGTACCTTGCCACCTACTGGCCATCCCTGGTATCTGCATAAATGACTTGGGATGCGTAACAAGGCCTGGGGCTCTTCTCAAATGTAAGCACCCATCGCTCTGGTTTTACAAAGCCGTAGGTATATACGAAGTGTGTAATATACCAGCCTACCATGACATTTTGAATGCGAAAATGCAGTAATTCATTATAATATAGGTAGCTAGGTCTCCTCCTGTCTGACGTTAGAGTGTTTCAGAGTTTCCATCACTGCTGGTAGTTGCTCCTTGTTTTAGAACAATAAGGTTCCCCACACACACACCCCACCTTCAATTTCCATAACAAAGCAATAACTTCTTTTAAATATAGAAGCAGATGCCCAACAGCTAGGAGTCAATGTAGTACTCCTGACAGCTTCCAGTCAGCAGAGTTCATGGTGTGGTCCTGCCAAGCTACTTGCAGCCAGTTCCAGATAAATTTTAAAATAATTCTGCATAGAAAGGGTGCTGAATGCCCCAAATCAGTTCAAAAGCATTAGTCAGAAAGACATATTGCTAAAATACAGACACTGAAAAGATTAGCCTTTTAATTGATAATTAACATAGGGTGCAAATAGTCTAGATGAAGTAAAAAGGTTAGCTTGCATAAATGTCTTTACATTATTTGAATATAAATAAGATTCTGTAACGTCTTTAGTGCAGTTGATCAAAGAAAAAATGTAATCATAGAGTAAAAATTAATCTGGTTTACTCATATCCAGAACATTTTTATAGGCAGCACAGTGGAAAAACCAAGTTAAAACCCACAGCTAAACTGCAATGAGATACACTTGGGGTTACAAAAAGAAAGGTAAGATACAAAACAACTTAAAACTTGATCTGAGCTGATTATTACTTTAAGACCTCTTTCAGCTGCTTACTTTATCCTTCTTGATATTCCACCTGTTTGGTCCCACCACTCTTTTGCTTTTAAACTGTTCAGTATCTGGCCTCATATTCAAAACTGTTTGTCTGGTTATTCAGCATTTTGACTGTAATCTTCTATTTCTGTGTTTTTAAAGTCTACATTCAGAAAAGTTTTTTGTAGAGACAACTAGATATCAAACTCTATTCAGCAATTTAAAGTGTAGCTCATGTCTAGGAACCATTTGAGTTCCCCAAGTAGCTAGTCTGCCATTTACATAATTCGACTTTTCCCAGTAGATGTGCAGTTCAATCCTCCATTTCTTTGCAAATTGTCATGTTGTAGTTATCACACTACTTGTGGTAACATTTTCTCTACTTCCCTTGCTACCATTTCAGCTTGCCTGCATGCCAGGCATCACATGTGAATAGAAATGGTCTTGTGACTCTTGTATGAAACCTCTCAAAACCATCCACAGTTAGGTTCTTTAATGTATTTATTGAATAAGACCTATTTCCAACAAAGCCCTTCTGCTAGATACTCTCTACATTTGTCAGGTCAAACCAGACACAGCTCTAATGTGGTCAGTTTGGCACTGGATTACCTTTGTATCCCCTTCCTCTCTTAATCTTGCAAGACTGAGAAGATGCTACATGGAAACAGGATAAGCATGGAAAAACATAGACAAACAGGTGGCAACGGAAAATACAGGACTGATTTCCTCCATTCCAAGTGGCACACTTGGGAAAAGACAGATTGTTGACTGATTGAATTCTGGGGTATGATAATACTGTTCAGGTGTGGAGTAGAATAAGTTTAGTGCTGGTTTCCAAGCATAGCTATGTGAAGAAAACCAAATATTGCATCAAATTGGAATCTGCATCAGCAGTAGCAGCATTCTTACAGGAATGTGTCTCTATTCCTGCCTGTAAGTGAAGCTTATCCATATATTCAGGAGACTATGTCTGTTTCTGCAAAGTTAGCAGCCCTGCTGTCCTACAGAAACTTGTGTATTGAATCTAAGTATGGTAAAAGTAAAATTCAGCATCACTAAGAAGTTCACCTGTTTACAAGAATTGTGTTACAAGTTCTATTAGCTACTGTGTTCTGAACTTCCTAGTATACAAACACTTTGAAAAGTTTATTTGATTGTTCTTTACAGAAGTGTTGTGAAGAACAAACCACCATCAGTCCTGCTACAAATTCTTTCTGTTGATCAAAAGCATTGAGATGTATCTGTCATGCAAGTTTTTTTTCCCAGTAACAAAGTCTGTGGCAAAACCAGAATAGAAACAGAACTAGAACTACAGAAAATGAGTTTACAGTATCTTTGCCACAATACAGAAGAACTAATCCTTTTATATCAGTGGAAGAAATTATTGGATAAATTCAGGTAAACATTTTTCCTCAGTGTAATTAGATCCATTACTTGGTTATTTTACATGTTTCACTGTGATGTCTAACTGTTTCTAAATTCAACAGCACTTCATTTCTTAGATGTCCTGAAAAGCAAGCTCTTCCAAGACTCTGAACATGGCATTCAAACATTACTACTGCCATTCAAAATTTGAAGACAGATCTCTTCTTGGATTAGACATCCCAACAGCCTCTTACGGTGTAAAGTTTGTTTGTTTCTCATTCTTGAACCCACTGAACTCCACTATTGCTTTCCTCAAAATGTGCAGGGTTAGGATCCAGGTTTCTATCGCCTTCTGTAAGCATCATCTACCTTTACTTAGGTTTATATTATCTGATACTTATGAAGGCCAGAAGGGAAAGCAACGTGAGTAGGAAAAAATACAATCTTTTCCAACAGAACTGCGTCTATATCCCGCAAGTTATTTTCTAAAATGCACCACTGTTTAGTAATAGCTTGTTTCCTACTTGAAAATGCCTAATTATAAAATTAAAACAAAATTAACAGACAAAGCAATCTAAATTGTTTTGTTTACCTCTCTTCAGTGTAATGGTATTAAGATAGAAAGTATAAGTATCTAACAAGTTTGTGGGTGCAAAGATTATCTTAGCAAATTGCTACCAGGAGATGGCACCATTAACAAAATAATTTGAGTGCCACATATAAGTTCCTCTTAACCATCTGTATGTCTGAATGCTTTGGAAATTCCAGGTGTTGTCTGAGCCCGATCCTGCAAATCATTTATCCAGGCAATCGTTACATGTGAGTGATCCAAGGCATGGCAAAAGGATGATGCACGCTGCATGACTGGTGACTTATTTACTTGTGTTGGCAGTACAGGACTTGTGCTGATTTATCAAATACAGGAAGAGACTAATATTTACTGGCCAGCATTTTCCTCCCTGAGATGTGTATATTGACTTGGATAAGGGATTGAGGCTATATGTCCTTAGATATGTACTGGTTTGTTTGGGTTTTTTTTAATGTCACTGTCATATATCGTCTGCAGCTTAAGTTGCATGAAGAACTGAACACAGGTTCTCAGAGAAGGACTGATGTGAAGTAGACTGGCTTGGATTCAGTTGCAAGAGCCAAATGTGAGTATTCAAGCACTCCTTCCAGGAGAGTGAGAGAGAGAGGGGGCACGACATTCTTTGTCATCCTCCCAGCATTANNNCTTTGTCATCCTCCCAGAATTAGAGGATTATATTTTTACAAGCCTGTAGAGAATTAGACTTAAAATGTCAGGAACTTAAAGACTCTGAGACCTTACCCTACCTTGTTCAGAGAACATCCCTGTGGTCAAATCAGTCCTGTGGAAAGTGAAGGAAAGATTTTGGCTGATTACAATAATGTCAGTATTTCACCTGTTGACTGCAGATGAACTGGAGCTTTGCACTCCCGCAGCTTGCAGGATCAGATCCCTTGTGTGACAGGAAGCAAAATATTTGCCATGTGTTTCATTTCAGTTTCAAGCACTTCAGGTTCTGAATCCTCTTGGTTAAGTAATTGATGTTTGAATGCCCTGTCCCCTGCTTGGTATTTTAAAATAAACCTTGCTATAGCACAGATTATGAATCAAAACAGCTGCTGTAGCTGAAAGTGTACTTAAACAGCAAGATGGCTCTTTGTGAATCATAGTAACTAGTCTCATATATATTGCTTCAGCACCCAGGGAGCTAAATTTCATGTATTTTGGTTTAAAGGATTCATTATATAGATCTGGTGTTTACAGATTTTTTCCTTTTTTATGTCTCCCCCTTTGCTTCATGCCAAAAAACCAACTGAACAAAAAAATCCCTTGTTACCAATATCTGTTGTCAAACTTGCATTTCTCATATGCCACAGCATATGAGATTATGAATAAATCTTTTGTTTTCTGCAAATGCAACCAGAAACAGTTGAAAAAAAGATTTTTACAAGCATTGCATTAAGGCTTTTACAAGACAATGAAACTCTGGTACAGAAACCCCTCTAGGCATAGTTAAAACATCTAGATTAAGATTTTTCATTTGTTTGTTGGTTTCATAGTGAACATTTAGAGGGCCAAATAGAGAAAACAAAAAGTAAACTCAGATATTTGCTTCCTTGTGGGGTTAGGACAGGTGTTGTATATGTGTATTGTTGTGAGCAAGACAGTATGTGAAATCATTCAGGGGATATTGAATTAGATTGTACTAAAACCTGTGAGGAAAACGCTATTGTAATAAAGATTGCGTACAATTTTCTTGAAGCATGCTAGTGCCCGTGTAGGATCTAGATATGTAGCTCTTTATTCCTCAACTAAAACAGACACTAGAAATTATAGAAGCCATTGCTCAAAACTACAAAACAAGTCAGAAGGTAAAATGTATGGGCACAGTGATCAAAAACAAACACAAGGGACTGAAAGTAAACTAGTTTAGAGATCATCAGGAGCCCAGGAGGCCAGATTATAATACAGTGTTATTATATTCATCATAGAATCAGCCTAAATAAAGTATTGTCAAAAAGGAAAGAACAGGGGGAAAATCAACAACTGGAAAAACACACGGAATTGTGAACAAAGGTGATCTCAACTTTTTGTTATCTACAGTGGATAAGGAAATAAAAAACTGTGCTTGATCTCTGTTACACACCAGAACTCAGAATACATTTCTCATCCTAACAACAGCAGCTCACAGGACCACATGTATTACCTGGCTGCTTGGGGTCATTAATAAATGTTATAGTGTTAATCAGGTTTTTTACCATGGAATGACTGTTGCAACAGCTCTTCTCACCTTTCCTAACTTCCAGGCTTACTGCTGTAGCTTAATAAAGCTTGTGATTTGAACTTCAGTAAGCCCTCTAAGTTACGTCATCTAAGAAGCCCTAGTAGGCTGTGCCCACTAAATAGCAATATTTAGTGAAACATATACCTTACTGCACATAGACATGGCAAAAGATACAATGCAGTCAGAGCTCTCTGAGCATGCACTGATTTTATCTACATTACTGCTTGCAGTTCAAAATACAGAGAATTAGGCTTACAGATATTTGAGAAACTATGTTTCTCCTTTAATTTTTCCTGACTATCAGTTTTAACAGATATATTTTTCAATTATTATCTGCATTTCAGTGAATGAGGGTGGGTGACATGCTACACTGATGTGAAAGCAGGATAAGTTTTAGTTCCATCTCCCTACTGGCCATTCATCTGATGGTTATGAGGGAATCCAACCACTGAATGCTTGAATGTTTGGCGTCTCTCGAGCCAATGGGAAGCCTGAGCGCTGCCCTTTAACCTTCTGGCCTCTTGGCTTACTCTTAGATTCCCTCATAAGAACTGAACCTTGCTGTCCAACTTCCTATCCCAGCAGCAAGCCCAAACTCCCATTGTCATTTAGACTCCTAAAATCTCTGGGAAAAGTGAGCTCTCTGGTTTACAATTTAACCCTTCAACAGCCAAATCAGCAATATGATCAAACTTCCCATTAGCATAAGTTTTGTTCTCTCTTTAAGATAATAAAACAGGATATTACAAATCTCTGAAAAAAAAAAGAGAACAAATATCCTAAATGTATCACCTTCTCTCTCTTTCCCTATTTGTGAAATTTTCGAAAACTCATCCATCTGTCTTCAGGAAGACGAGGAAACCTTCAGCAGGATGCTTCATCAACTGCAAGCTTCTCATTTCAGCTTCTACAATTTGCAGGCAAACTTTGTTACCAAGATGGCTCTCCACTGATTAGAGCAACTATAGCTTATAGTTAAAGGTCTTTTGCCAGCGGTCCTTAGAAATAAAAGCTGAAACGTGAAAGTAGGAAAACATGGTTTAGACTTCAAATCAAGGTGGATTTTGCAATCTGATGTAAATAACTATCATGTTCCCACTCCAGAAAATACATAGCCTCAAACATTGTGGTTTTTTTCAAGGAAAATATGGGCTGAATCCAAGACTCCCACAAAGTAGTAAATAATTATAACTAGATAAATCAAATTAAATACTTTGTAGTACTCTAAAAAATCCGGAAAACTTGTGAATCAACTAGGACAAACTTCAGTGAGACTTCAAAGAAAGGGCTGTGTTCATCTGAGGTAAGATGGATAAAAGTAGACTCTGTTTGTGGAGCTGCCACAAATCTGGAAAATAACAGGACCAAAGGACAAAGATGAGACTTACAGAGATAATATTTTTATGAATCCAGGAGAAATCATATGTACAGCCACTCTAATTCCTTCCACAGGTTAGACTATAGAACCTCATCGTACTTACCAAGACCCAGAACTTTTGATTGAATATTGTAGAAAGAACTCAGATCTTTAAATATTTCAACCTCTAAAGGGTCCACCTTGTCACTCAGCAAATTTCCTTAGGGACTGAGAGCTCTCAGTATTTGAAATGTGTTCCTTATTTCTAATTAAAGATGCCTAGCTTCACTTTCCAGCCAGGAATGCCCTGCTGTCAGAAAACTTGTATCCTTGGAAACTCTGCAGAGCACAGAGTCAAGTGACCAGTCACAGTTTTTCCCAGTAAGCCAGTCGGGGGTGGAAAGCTGTTTTGTATAAGATCTATAGAACAACTATGTTCCACAAACTTCAAGTATTAACTTTCTTCTGATACACTTTTTCTTCTCCTATGTTCCTGTTTCAGAGTTTATTAGAGGAGGAAATGAAAAGGGAAACATTTTACATGGAGAAATAAAGCTCCGATTCTGCTGACTGTGATCCTCAGTTCCTACAAAGAAATAGAGCTATGCCACCAAACATCCCCCAATCTGAGGACACTTGCATCCAAGAGCTTCAGTGCTGGGAAAAAAGCAAGCAAGCAACCAACCAACCAACCAACTAGCCAATCAACCGTCCAACCAACTAACCGGTCAACGAAGAAAACATATATTGGTCAATATTTGACTAGTTTTCAATTAGTTCTTCATCTTTGTAGTCCTGGCCAAAATTTGATTTAGTGA
The DNA here is from genome assembly GCA_013400835.1 of Zapornia atra. Classification (NCBI taxonomy): domain Eukaryota; kingdom Metazoa; phylum Chordata; class Aves; order Gruiformes; family Rallidae; genus Zapornia; species Zapornia atra. The sequence goes on from VZTU01010841.1 coordinate 16,378, forward strand.
GGAATCTGCAACCAAGAAAGGTTCACCAAGAGTAGAGCAAGTTGGTGCTGAATGCCATTGGGGTACTTCAGTGGTCTCAAGCTTAACAGAGGCACACTTGAGGCATATTTCACTGTACTGCTGACATTTAACAAACCTAGCGAGCTCAGCCTGTCTCTGACTTTTAGTAAGCTGTCACATGTATCAGTACTCCTCTTTGTATATGTTTTCATGTAAATTTTATTCTGGATTGCAAGGCTTCAGGTCCATCTACCTGTAATAGTCTACAAAAACATATGGCTTTAAATAGAGCCACCTGAAAATAACAGAACTAGGATAACTCTGTAAGGCTTTCCTTTCTCCTTCCTGCCCAGTTCACTGGGAGATGCTAAAGAGTATACTGTAAAGTGGTAGATCAGCAATATCCAGACTATAAACTCACAGGTCAAATCTCATCAGGATTTGCTCAACTCTTTAACTTTCCACAATGCCTAATGGAAATAAGCATGGAATATCAGGATGAGCACCTACCAGTACTAAGTTAAAATATCTCCTAAGAGTTCAGCAATTTCTAAGTGCTGTGCTGGTGGTCCTAAATTTTACAGTCCTAATAAAGGCTTTTTCTTGGCCTAAGACTCTAGATTTGAACATTGCTCTTGAAAGCTGTAAATCAAATTGATCAAACATGTACCGGGGGAAAAAAAAAAAAGTCAACGCTCTTAGCTTTCTCAGATAGATTAAAAAAAAATCAGTTTGCTTTTACAAGAAAAACCAGCTGAGGTTTGAAAATCTACAATTTCTGACACTTGGTACTGCACTCTGGTTTTAGGTTGGCATAGATTGCTTTAATCATAGTAGGCAAACCATTTTCTTGAAAGTGACAAGATTAAGAAAGACATACTCTTTCATAGCTATTTGAAATTAGGATGATAGGATATAGCTTTCTAGCCAGTGAACAGAGAGAACACAAGTCAAACCACTGGGAAAAAATAGTCAATTGTAATTGCATTATTGTTTACTAATGATTTTGCTCCATTGTACTGTTCATTTAATTTCTATCCACTAAGTACAGAATATTGGTGAGTGCTCCTTTTTTTCCCCTACTTTTGTCCATACCCAATATTCAGTACTGCTTCAGGCTTTTTAACCACTCCTAGAATCCTTAAAGTTCCTTCTAAACCACTAAAGAACATGTACATCACAAATGACAAAATAGATATTTAGAATTTTGGCATCAAACAGTATCCATGATGTACCTACAAGGTACGTCAGTGATGGTGGGTCCTGGGATGGAAAAGATTATTGCCTTCACAACTTGTTTGCAACTTCAAAGCCTGAATGTCCACTTTTTAATCTTAAAAAAAAAAAGGAGAAAAAAAGTTATTCCTTGTTACTGTTATTATAAAGATGTTCTAGGTTACCAGTTAAGGATAAAAACGTGTAAATAATATTTAGGCTCAGGTTCAGGGCAGCTGGTTCTGCCCTTTCTGGAAGAACTGTGACGACATTAATTAAAGGACTATTTTAAGTTTCCTTTGTACATTTTCTTCAAGATTAAAACATCTGGAATGCAGCTATACTATGCAAGAAGTTATAATCTATATATTCTTGCATACAATTTATGATACTCCTGTTACTCCAGAGGTGTTATATAAACTGGAGAAATTAATGCATTTCATAACAAGCAACCAACTTTCTCACTCTTCTATTGGTGCAAATTGTATTTACAACTTTATCCTAAGAACTAAAAGTGGATTAAGCTACTAAAACTCATTACAGACAGAATTTTGGTAACTACACTCATTAACATATCTGAAGTTTGTCCTGTGTATTAGCACCAACAATGCTAGACTGATGTATAGCAAAGAGCACCTGTCAAAACAAAAGAGCTTCGTGCCTCACAAGTTTAAGCCCCAGGTAAGAAACTCAGCCTTGTGGATAGGCTGAAAAGAAGATGTTGCAACCTGAAACGAAAAAGACTTGTAAGAGAGAAAATGAGATCCCTCTGGGTGCCAATAGGCTTCTGTTTGCCACGATTAAATCCTCTTTGTTTTATTACATACATCAGTGCAAAAACAAACAGTCAGATCAAGATAAAGAACTGGCAACACATCTTTCTCTCTTTTTCTCTCCACATCACAATTGCCACCTTTTTCCCTGGACAAGCTTAAAAAAACTGTCTTTGCTCAGATAAAATTGATGAGATCTCTGAGCAGGTGTACAAGAAAGCTTTTGGCTTTAAAATGTGTGAAGCACTCATGTCAATGATCTGATCAAATGATAAGCATGCTGGCTTCCTTTACTCTCTAATTAATTTTCTTTCTTGAAGAGGGTATCTAGACTTGCATGATGCCTTGGCTAAGTCTTAGAAGTATTAACACCAATGGAAATTCAATGAAATAATACTTTTCCTGGAAAAAGTAAACATTGCTGTAATATATAAGCCTCACCAGAATTATGAGTATTGTAACTCTCCAGTTTGGACCAAATGTTTATTTCAGTAATTGTTTTAAATGTTATTCTTCATAAAACATGGGGTTTTTTGTTTCTTTGTCTAAATGAAACAACGATACTGGGAGCATGGTGGCTACATAAAGCTGGCAGGAACTAGGGTCAGATAGACGTGCATTTTAATTTTCACTTTGCATCAGGAACCTTAGTCAGAGAAATTTGTTACCATCTACTGTATTGTAAAATAATTACAAATGAGCAT
>VZTU01010842.1:1361-28485 GCA_013400835.1 Zapornia atra
CATATGGCAGCATATCCTAGCATATCCTTCCAGATTTTGCTGTGGCAGCAATAGCAGTAAGACTCCTATGTTATAAAATAGCTTCTATATCCAGGCCTTTTTCTTAAGGGTAGTTTAACAGAACATAAACCTTGCAGTATCAATTTCATAGTCTAGTCAAAACTACCTACATGTGTACATTTCCTTGTTAAACCTCCTTTTCCAGTCAGCTTACTTGCAGTCTTCAATTCCCGAATACTTTGGCTTGTAACTGGATGTATGAGCCCATGCAGACTAGATGAAGGCTGTAATTTCCTTTGGGTAAAGGAATAATTTTGATGTATCCTCTCTCCTGTGAAACCTTCTGCCCCAAATTCTGCACCTGGAAAACTACTAATGATTGCTAGGAGTGGAAATGCAGGTTGACTGGTTTGGAGAAAGGAGAATGGAGCATTGAAGAAATGAGAGAAATGCTTTGAAAATTAGTACCCTTTGCATTTAGGAACAGCTATTTTGACAGTAAGGATTTCTCCTCCCCTCATCCTCAAAATTCTCAGCAAGGAGATGTGGTACTCATTTTGATTGTTTGGTTTTTTTTTTAATAAAGTCTCCAAATTGAGTCAACTAGACTGTATATTCTATTTCTACCACTGGTCAAGTGTAAATGCTGATAGAGGGAATAGGAAACAAGTAGCTATATGGAGGGATCCTCCTTGTGCATTCTTCTGCAACCTGTCAGTCATTATGAAACTTCCTTATAGTGGGCTACATCTTGTCTGTTCTTAATTAGTCATTGCTGGACCATGAACTATTTTAATCTCTGGTCCCATTTATACTCTGGACTTTCAATACCTCTCAGGCAAAGAGTTGCACTTCTCATTAGGTGGAAGAAGTTTTGTGGGTTTTTAAACATCCTGTTTACCAGATGGTTTAGGTGATGAGTAGTGAGCAGCTGACTTGTCCTTTACCTCTGTTTGTTTCTAGTTGAAGAGTTGAACACTCTCCCTTTTGGACACTCTCTGTATTCCTGATGATTCTTGTGCATTTTCTGAATTGTCTGCTTTCCTTTAATGAGGTTATCAGGGCTGCTTCTAGGGTGAAAGATCTTTGTGTATTTGGTTTTACACATAATGTTTGGGGATTTTTTTGTTTTGATCTCATTTTCCTTATTTACAGTTTTTAATACTGTTTATTTTCCTGGCCTCTCCTGAGCATTGAACTGATGTTTCTGGAGAGTCTCTAGCAAATGTCTGGCCAATCATTGAGTGTGCATGCTTCAGGTTATTCTTTAAATTTAATTATAGGGTTTTTTATTTTTCTAATTAAAAAAAATCTAGTTACTGTGAGAGTAGCATGTGGGTGTATGAGAGATGATGCTGTTCTGCCTGGTATGTAGTCAAATGTTGTCCCTGGTGTTGTCTGACATAATCTGAATATTTTAGAAGGGAAAATGTAAAATTTGGGATTTCAGGGTTCCAACGAGGCAGCAAAGATAAGACTGCTGGGCAATGAAGAAAAGGGAAATTAAAGAGGACTTCTTGGAGACAGCTGGCCGGGCTGGCTTTCTAAGTGAAGAAAGGTACTGATCCTGAAAAGAAAGGCTGACAAGTCTAGGCAATGAGGAAAGCAAGAGTGGCATGAATGAAATGGTCTGATGTTTGGCTGGAAGGAAAGTGGAGCAAGAGATAGCTTGGTTACAGAGAAGTTTGAAAGTAGAAACTTTTTTCTAATTTGGTTCATGGAATCATTTGTGTACATTTTTACAAATGACCAGTAAATTAAACTTCTGAAAATTGCCACTTGTAACTATTCCAAACTGCCAGTTTGAATGGACTGCTAAGATATCTTTCCATCCACTCCACTTCCCCTGCCACTTTCAGTTAAGATTGGATCCTGATGGATAGCATCATTTTGTCACATTGTGGCACTTTATAAATAACATAATGCAGTGATGTACAGTGCACTGACAGCTGCAGTTTTAATAGCTATTGGGAAAGCTAAAAATGAACATTTTCCATAATCTAGATCATTTACTTTGGCTGTTGGGCTTTCTGCACATCTCCAGTATGTATTCCCATAAGATATTAAAAAAGATGTATATGTTTTTATTATATTGTGTATACACTTTGGTAGGTGTAAAATAAGTTTACATTTTAAATGCATTTGTGCTGTTATCAGAGAAAAGCAAAACAAAATAAATTGATGCCAGGGGAAATGTCAGGCATGCAACACAGATTTGTTAAATAAACATTACTGTGTGGCATTAGCTAATGTTATTACTTTGTTTCCCTAGTGGCTCTTTTTTTGATTATCTGCATTTCTAAAGACTGCACACACTTCATACTCACTAAGAACAGAGCACAAGGATTTTGCTTGCATGAAGTGCCTTGCAAAAATACAGAATATGATGGTATCTTTTATTTACAGCTCTGCTAAGAACATGCTTACATTTTTGTTGTGACAGGGATAATGTGAAGAAATTTAGCTAGTGAACTTTCTTGAAACTGAGTGAGATCTATATGTAGAAAAAACTTAAAAAGCAAAAACGAATCTCAAGGATTTAAATAAGGTCAAAAGTATATCATGCTTTCCCTGAATTTCTTCCAGAATGGAAAGTAAAATAAGAGTCTAATTTAGTTTGTTTAAAGCACTAGATAAAGGATGGTGTAGATATGGTCAAAAGTGTGGAAGGTGATTTCATAACTTCACTCAGCCTTTTATGTGTAAATAGTTCTTATTCATAGAGCAGGGCTGCTGAAGCCAATATGCACTGTAGGTAATGTTCATACATAGTGTAAACTTGGGGAATCTTATGAAGAATTCTGTGGGTGGGAAATCCCTACCCCTGTGGCCAATTCATATCTAAGAGCTGAGACTAGAGTACCTGCAGTGCCACAGCATGACTTGTTTGAACAAGCTGAATTTGTTAACAAGGATTCGTATCAATACCATTTAAGGGTTGGACTGTTTATATGCTTGCTGCTTCAATATTAGATTGGATAATGTACGTATATTTATTTGGAGAGTATAAAGCTCATTTTCAGGGTTTGCATAAGCAGCATATTTCAAGCAAGTCTGATGCAAAAAAGTGACTGGGTAAGAAAGAATATCAAAGCTGAATGTTACCATCTGTTCAACTTAATTCATATACCGTGTTGCTGGTCTTAGTCCAAGTCCAAATAGACTGCTATCCATACTACAGCTGACATCAGCTGGCCTGCCTTTTGGCTGTTTCTGGAGGAGAGGGAAGGCTGAGGCAAGAGAACGGATCCTGGGCATGGCTGAGATGCATTGAATAGAGTATTTAGAGGGGAAAGCATGCACTGACATTACTTTTCTCAGGAAGACAAGTTCATCTGAACTCAAACCAGTACGTTGGATACATGTGTAATTGTCAGTGCTTGTTTAATGTAGTGTTTCCTCCCTATTGAATGTTGCTACTTCAATGTAATTAGTTGCTTTTGATCATAAAGTAGGAAAGAAGATAAAACTTTCGTGTAAGGAACAATATTGACTGGGCCAATCTATCTAATATATCCTACGCACTAAATCTTTGCATCACCTCACCTAACAGAGTGACTTGTAGAAGTGACAAAACCAGGAATTTAGGAGAATACTACTAACATCTGTTGATCTACAAGGATGAAGAATCTGGGTTGAAGGGATTTTTGGTTTAAATTAAGTATTTTTAAATTTTTTTAACTTATTTTCTATGTGATGATTTCCATGGTCTGATTTTCTGTCCCTTCAACTTTCATCTAGTATAATCAGTCTTTTGGCTACTGGTGCTGCCTTCTTATGGAAAGAGGTCTGACAAGGCAATAGTCTCTCCTTACTTTAGGCTGTTTCCTTTCCTAATGCAATGAAATCTTCTATAGGGAAAAACCTGGTTTCCTTTCTAGTGCCTGCCACACTTGAGGGGTTTCTTGCTGTCAAGAAAACAGTGTGGGTTGGGTTTGGCTGCTCCAGATCTTGCTCTGTTCAGACCAAACATGCTTTCTGAGGACTTTAACTGCCAAAATATGGCAATGATAATTTCATTAGGTGAAAACTAAATATAATCAACACCTTGTATCTTTGCCAGAACAGGTGGAATCTCTGTGTAGGTAACGGCAACTCACATTTCTGAATGTCCTATTCTCAAGAGAAAACATGTTCTCCAAGATTGAAGTCGGTTGTTTCTTTTTTCTTCCCATGAGTTAAATAACTCTGGGGAAAAACCTAATTTCATTAAAGTTATGATCTAATGAGGGTATGATTTCATGATGGAGAAGCAGACATATTTAACTACAAATATTCTCTGTCTTTATCAATTATGTCATGGAGTGTATATATGCTGGAGACCTGCTGAAAAGAAACTTCTTGGGCACTATGATGTGCCTGGATAGACAGCTGCATTAAAGATTGATTGTACATCATACTCAGCCTGTATTAGGTTATTTTAAAATGAAAACTTCAAAACACTCCTGAGCCTGATCCAGCTGAAAATGATAGTTGGTATGCTATTCATTAGTTTAGGATCTGGATCATCTCCTAAATTCTTTTTGTTGCATAAAATTGGAAGAAAAAGAGACTCAATGAGTTTTGATGTAGGTATAAAAATAATTGCCACAATTTTTATTTCTAGTCTGATTTTCAACTCTCTTTTTGTTATTAACTCCATTAATGGCTCCTATCAGCTGGTGATAGGGTAGTACTTTAATCCCAGTACCCACCTTTTCCTATAATTTTCCTGAATTCTATCCTTTGCAGCATATGGCAACAGAGGCTCAAACAGTGACATATATTTATCCTTAAGAAGCAGGTTTTGCTGGTGTTCATGCTTGAGTCCGTTTTTCTTATCTTTCTCAAATGGCCAAAGTTAACTGATTTGAAAAGGCCTCATTTTAAATTACATTCATTCGGTGAAAACAGAAATTAACACTTAGAGACATCTATATGCTAATGATTGTAGCTCAGGGAATACCCTTCTAACCTTTTCAAAAGGAGTTGGTAAAAAGCCATTTCACTTAAAAGCAACTTAGTAAAAATAGTAGATTAATTAAATACAATAAAATTTCCCTAAAATCTTTATCCCATTTATCACTTACTGCTATTTTTCCTCTTCACACATGGTACCTTAGCTCCAAACTGAATGTTCCAGGATGCATTTATTGACACTCTTTGTTTAGTGACATCTATTAGATGCTGAAAAACAGAGGTTAATAATGTCATAAGTTCTAGGAATGGCATGCAAACAGAGGTGAAAAAGGAGCTTCATCTATCACAGTTCATAAGAAACGAAGTGTATGAATTTTGGCAAAAGGGTCAAACATGGATAAGGGAAAGATTTCCTATACCCCTTCCAGATGCTAAGCAATGAACTGAACAAGATGATCTCAAGCTTTCAGACCTCTTAAGTGCTGTGCATCTGCATTCATTAGAGAGTTTATTGTAAATTCAAAATATGACTATTGCTGTTTATAGGAATATTTAATATAGGTGCTGTCTCTGTTAGTTCTTTAGTCTTTAAGAGGTCAGAATTCCTGAAGAGGATAAACTGAGTATTGCACACGTTAAACTGCTTGTGCACATTGGTATTCTACCTCGTAGTACCTGTGCTACTGCCTTACATGTAACATTTCTTAGATAAGGTCATTGTTGTGTATAGAGGACTTGCAAGTCCTTGAATCTTGTATTCCCATTTGGAAGAAAAGGAAAGGCTTGTGAAAACAGTTGCCCTGGTGTTCTTGCACTGACAGTGTTGTGGCTGTTATTAGAGAAACAATTTCTACAGAAAGGGCATGAAAAAAATCTAATGCCTGAAGCTTCTTTGAAGCTACCCATCTGATTAGTCTTGTAGATCCTGATATAAAGTCAAACTAGGGTCAAATAAAGTATTAAGCCCTGGAGTAAGATGTGTCTGCCCTAGGCTAGAAGCAATTTGCAACTCATACTTGGTTTAAATTTAATAGCAGTAAAAATCCTATTGAAACAAAATGTGGCAATTATTGTACTTGAAATTCCAGTGCAGGAGAAGCTGGAGGAAGGTCACTTGGTTTATGGATGAAAATCTGTACAAGTGATATGAAGATCCAAAAGGATCATAAGCTTTAGTAATACTTACTTAAATAAGCGTTATGGAACAACTTCCTTTCCACCATGCAGGAGAGAAGCCTAGAAACCTTTCAGGTTGGATGAACAGTGTGTCTGTAAGCCCAAAGGAGACAGGCATGAAAGACCATGCTCAGCTCTACCTAGGGAGAAGGAGAGAAAGAATCAAATGTGCTGGGCAACCAGACAAGAGAATATAGGTGGTGACGATCCCTGAGCAGAGAAGGACACTTATGACTAGGGGATTGGAGGGTGAGATTTTTCTGCAGGAATTGAGGGAGAAAGCTAAAAGACTGGGTGATAGCTACCTCCTATGCAGCAAAGGAAGAGAGGCTGGGAGTCTTTTGAGGAAGAGCTGCTAACAGGTAATATATGATTAAAAAGGAACAACTGTGCCTTGAAGACATACCAGAAGAGTATACGGGGTGTGAGAAAATGGCTTTTGCAGGCTTTATTAGCAGCAGAACTGTACCCTAGGTTTTTTTAGTGTTATCAGAAAAGTAATGATCTACACTGCTGTGTTTTTGTCCCCTGGACTGCAGAGAGTTTTTAAGCAGCTATTGCCTAATGCCACAAAAAGCTGACAAGAACTGGGATCAGAGTAGTTATGAGCAACAGGATCTTTGTTTTCAGTTGTTCTGAGCAGGAGCTGTTCCCTCTGCTTCTAAGACTTCAACTTTCCTCTGAGTTTTAATCAAAATGGTGTGTCTTTCAAAATCCTTCAGAAAGAAGAAATCCCCTTTTAAACTGGCATCTTTTAGTGGGCAGTCTGTGTAATTAGTCATGCATTTACAATACTAAAATGTCTCTTAGTCTGTTGTTTCTCCCCCTGCCCCAAAACACAATACAACTGTTTAAACTGCAAATCTTTACCTAATCAATTTTGAATGCAGCACTTATTTCTTTAATTCATTTTCTTAGGTAATGTGAGATGGTGTCCTTTTTAGGACAGTTGATACTCTAGGTTCTAGGTTGGTCTAGCTAAATAAAAGCCCTGCTGTCTTGGCTGTTACGTGAGGCACTCCAGAACTGTTAGAGCTGGAGAGGCAAAGCTTTGCCCTTGTTCTTTCACTTCTCACATCAGTGTGTTGAGCACAGCAGGGAACTGTAACATACTCTTCAGCTGGTCTGCTGCCTGAGACTGTCTACGCACTTTCAGCACTCTTTTTGCTAAGGCAGGATTGAGGAAGCAAACATCTATAACTAAAGCTATTTGGTATGTGATAAAGCAACAACAAAATGCTTGTAGATTTCATGACTAAACAATAGGCACACCTCAATTATTGCACTGTTTTTTTCAGAGGTGGTTAATATTCTCAGTATTCTGTGTATATTTACAGTATGTCATGCCCCTTCAGTTGTAAGTTTTGAGTGTTAAACTGTAAAGAATGGTTTGAATGTTGCAAACACAGTACTTGTCCAAATGTAGGGAATGGAAAAAACAAATAGTATAAGCAACAGAAAATTAATTATTTTCGATGCACAATGGGTTTTAGTTAATGTAACTGTTACTTAATTGTTCTTTCCTGTGACCCTAAATGGGGACTGCCATGCAGTTGTCCTGTTTATCTGAGAACATTTTTGTAGTGGTATGTGGCTCCTAAGGTGGTGAGTCAGAGAATGTGTGTGACCACTCTGTAATTAAAACAAAACAGACCCCACCTTCCCAAATCCCCAAACCCCTAAACAAAGCATGTTCTTTGATTCTGTGCAAAAAGAACTAGTGAAAACTTCACAGAACATTGCAGAGAGAAAAAAATATTCACAGCAGACAGCACAAATAAAACCTGTGGCTTTCACTGTGCTTCCCATGGGGAGTACTCTGAGACTAGAACTTGGCCCCCAGTTTGCACACTTTTTGGTTGTATGTTGTATTATTTCTATACTGAGCTATGAATATGTTGCCTATGCATGTACATCAGGTTTTTTGTTTAAGTGGAAAAACTTTTTTAAACCTCATGGCTATATGCTATAGTTAATTACAGTTGGTGAATTTATGGGTTAATTAGCAAAGCATTGATATGAGTGTACTTGGTATTCTATTTTTCTGGACTTACCTGTATGCATATTCTGTACTTACCTTTCCTTGCTAAAACAACCAAACTGAAACTGTCTATTGGAGATACCTTACTACAGTAATGCTTGGTACCTTCACAAAATCCAGTCATTGCTAGTAGCTTACATGTCTTGCACATGAAAAACTTCATTAAATGGGAGTTTGACTGTCCATTTGACTCTATCCTGCTGGGAAAGGAGAACAAAAGCAGGGGGATCTGAGTGTGTAGGATAGAGGACTTAATGGTACATTGACCTGAGACATTTTGCAGCTCAGTAATGATTTGGAGAGAGACCTGATATCCCAATATATGTCTTTGGTGGAGTTGAGCTGAGCTTCTTATGCAGTGGTAGCAGAAAGTTGGGGATTTTCCAGAGCTTTTTTTTTTTTTCTTGGTTCTGAGGTTTGGCTTGTCCCTGCCCCAGGGCACATGAGTTCTGTGGGGCTGGTGTGGAGCTGTGAGCTCCTTGGAGGTCAAGGGGGTGTACAGCTGCCTGTTATGTCCATGCACCCTGAGAAGGCTCCTCATGTCTCTCAGTAAATCTGCCTACTTCTGTTTCATGGTTATTGTGTGCCAGATTGGGTTGCTTTCTCAAAGGTGTCAAATATTGCTTGTCTTCAGCCTGCAGTTTATAAAAGCAAAACCACATATAAATCCCTCTGGCACTGTAATAGGACTGGATTTGCAGGAATTTAGCAAGCTAAAGTAGATCTTGCAAGTTGAGCAGGTATAGATTTAAAGCAATGGAAAAACCCGAGTGAGGGAATTTCATAAATCCTGTTTGCTGAATGCATCAGTAAACCAATTGTTTGGTTTGCTGTGGCATGAAAATTTAGTTAGCTGAGATAGTTATCAATCTTTTGAAGGTTGTACTCCCTGCAGGAAGATCAAAACTGACCAAAGTTGATACTGCTTATGTTAATGAAGATTTTTTTAAATGGATAGCTATATTAGCAATTGTCATGGTTACAACAAGAAAAAGAAGCAGCCTGTCAGAAGTTTTCTAGGTGAAGATAATAGTGTAAAATTTCAATCACTTAATAGTTTATTATAAGACTAAAGTAAGCCTCTTAATGAAGTCTTATTTTCAGTTGATGATACTCTGCTTTATTGTACTTGCACAGGTTGTGGCATAGGCTTCTAAATCTAGATCACACACAGACTATAGCTTGAGAGGAAGAAAAAGGTTCTGCAGTGATTTCTTATAATTATCAGATGAAGTTATTAGTTTTTTAACAAAATTATCAATTTAATTGGGATGCTATTTTTTCAGGCTTCTTTGAAAGGTGTCAGTAGAATAAGATTGTATTGTATCTGTCTGTGTCACTACTGTTGTCTGAAAAAAAAGTCTTTGAGGTCTTCCACTTTTTGCCTTTATCTTTTTGGGACAATAGTCAAACCTGTAGTTCAGTTGTAGTGAATTTGATGTGTCTTGGCAGTTAAGCTACTGAAAAATGCACTAACGTCTTAGAGCCCCCTTCCAAATACAGTATGTGAGCACTTGTGTGTCCCTATGTAAATGCAGTGCCAATCACCATGTGAAGGATTCTTTCATTACTTAAGTTAATGGAGATATGAGTGAAAAATTACCATGGTAAATTTTAACTGTATGTAATAGTATGTGTCACAAGCATCAGATTTCACCTGCATTCAGAAGAAACAAAAGATTGCTACGTGAGTCTTGGTATATTGGGATTTTTTGGGTAATCTCTCAGGTCCCAGATTCTAATTAGAGACTTGAAATTAATTCCCTGCTTTTATACACAGTTTTTTCTCTACAATACTTAATGTAGAATTTTCCACTGTAAAGGCTTCTGTATTATTTTTTAAAGGTTCCTTTAAAATATAAAGCCAACTTTTTGTAGTTCAAGTAGACTTCTGATACCGCTTCTAAGCAAATTTAAGAATCCAATTTTTTTCTCTGCATCTTGGCTAAAGAAACATCCAGGTAAAATTACACATACTTCTGGCTGATTCACATATTCAGAATACGTTTAGTTCTCTTTGCTGTTTCATGGTATGTAAAGTTATAAAATTCCAAGAAATTGCTCACTGTAAACCAGTCATTTAGAATATTAGTGGAAAGGAAATCAGGGTGACATGTTGGACCCAAGATTGTGTGTGCAGTTACCAAAACAAAAAGTTTTCCTGCATAAGCAATGCGTGTACATTACACAGTCTGAAGTGCAGGAAGTCACAAGTTTAATGTTCCTGGGCTTCTACAAAAAATACATTCCCAGATTAGTTTATTTCTACTCTATCCTTGCTGATAGAGATTTGTTTGTCTTTTGCACTAGGTTTTAGGTATTCTGTTGCTATAATAAGAGCACAGCAGAGCCATGTAAGGACAAGGAGAAACCCTCTCAGGAGGGAAGGAGGACACAAGGCCAGCTTTGAAGGTTTGTGTCTCCCATGCTTTAACCAGGCACAGAGCCAAACATCCAACTGATACCCAGTGTATCACATGTAGGGGTGACAATGGGTTTGTAATCCAGCCACAGCAACATTAGTTAATGACATACTGAATTAGAGCAATCTGTAATTTTAATAAGTGTCTTATGGAAATAGATCCTTGGTACCGTTCAAGGGATTTAGTGTTTTCATATAGGAGAATGTGATGAAGTACTTTAGAAAAGCAATAAGCATGCACAGGATTTTGACTCTTACATGTGCTGTACATAGTCATATGATTGCGTGGGTATTTGTGCCAGCTTTGTATCATGGCACAGCATAGATAGTTAGGTCTTGAGGTTGTTTTGCCAACCTGTATCTAGCTTTTTGCAGTGTACCCCACCATGTCCATTAAATCTTCTCCCAAAACAAACCTTAGGGTTACAATCTTTACATCTAGACATCTTTTCAAAGATGATTTGTGCTGGCACTGTTTTTGGTAGAGCTTGCTTGCCAGAAATTCAGTGCCCCTAAAGGAAAAGGCAGATTATAGCAAATGTAAATTGCCTTTTCATCTCCTCCTTTGACTCAGCTTTTAAGTTCTGTGGACCATACTGGGATTGCTGTTTACATAAAGCTTTTGCAACTTGCTTCCACGTGGCCCTTTCCTTCTTCCCTCCACCATCTACTCCCCAAAGTATTTGTGTCTCCAAATATTTCAGTAACTACCAAAGGTAGTCTATTCAACACTCGCCTCTCCTAGCATTCGTAACTGAATGGTACAGCACCAAAAGGAAGCATAATCTATTGGATGTCTACAGAATACTTCCTACTATCCATGGAAACTTGCTCCAATGAATCAACAAATTTAATTTTTCATGAACTCCTGGTTAATATTAATTGGAGCTGTAATCCAAGCCTAACAGATAATCTGCTAATGTTTTGTGTGTGTAAAAGTAGCTGTATCTGCCAATATACTGCTTAATTGTGGGTTGAAGCTGAAAATAGAGCAATTCAGGATTTTAATTCCTGTTATTTTGGGGAGGTTGGGGTTTATTTGTTAGGGGTTTTTTAATGTGCTAAATCTTGCCTGTATCTTTAGCATTGGCACACCTCCAAGACATGAATTTGCCTGTGCTGGTCCTCATCCTTGCACTAAGACATTAAATACCTGGTGTGAAGTGCAGGTGCAATGAAATAAAATGGACAGAAGGGTGGTTAGTTTTGTGTACTATCGCAGGTATGTACAAACAACTTTTGAAACCACGTGGACAACTTGATTTTTATAATTAAAGATACAGCTGTTCTGGTTCTATCCCTGTAAATAATCCTACTGGCATCTCAATTTGTAATTCCCTGGCCCTAACCCTACAGTGCTTGCTCTCAGAAATAAACTTTGGAATTTTGGTATCAGCCAGTGAGTCTCAAGGTGTCTAGTGACCAAAGAAGGAATGAGTAAAAATGCAAAATGATTCAAGCAGGAAAGTTTGAAATGGTGAATTTCTTCACTGCAATCCATTCTAATTTGTTCTGTGGTGCTGTCATTTCTGATGGAAATAATTTTGAAGCTTGGAGAATGAAGGGGATCTCAGATCTGTGTAAAATGTAGGTAATTTTCAGAGCTATACGTATAATAGGAACCATATGAAATCACAACCTGTCACAGTTTATGCTCTGGTTTGCCTATGTTTAAAAACAAACCAGTCTTTTTGAATGGCTACATACATCTTGCATCCTGTTGGATAGGGAAACTATGCTCATTTTTTCCTTTTAAATAGGATTTTTTTTTTAAAGTTTTTTGTCTTATTGGGGTATTGTAAATAGAATGGATCCTCAAAGTGCATTTCTGATGTTCTGCAGATATGGGATCAGAAAAGGGCGCTCTGTCACCAGATACTGTCAGTTTTGTATCTTCTACTTTATTAATACACTTTACCTAATAGAGATTTGTAGATGCATAAAAGTTGGAAAGCTTTGTTTATTTAGCCCTACTGTGGGATTCAAACTATAGTTTAATACCCTCCTGTGTCATTTGCCCTGCTCAGTGATTGAAGCTATGGATTAATGCCCCTCTTGTAATTCTCGAAGCATTAGACTAGGGATGTGGTATAATACACCCCTAAGCACTAATGTAAAGGCAGCAATAATGCTCAGAAAGATTTCTGGGTAAGCCACTCAGGATACAGTAACAAAGCTGAACGTGATTTTTAGCACTGGGAAGTAATACATTATGTATTTCACTTAATGTTGTTTATTTGCTAGTACCACTTTTCCTCCATATAGCTACTACTTTATGCATTAGTATTGGAGCATACTCTGCTAAAGATCTGGGATTTTCCTCTGGTATATTTAGAAAGTATTATTGACACTGTGTCCTGGGGTGTTACTGGTGAATGATGTGCCAGTGCCTGCTGTTGTTCTGCCATTGCATTGTGCCAGGATGGTGCAACCTCTGCTGACATAGCAATGCAACTTACAGTATATCTATGCTTTGGGAGGAGATGAAAAGGACTGTCTTGGGCAGGAACCGAGTAGAAGGAAACAGAAGCTGGAACAGCCAGGAGAACATGTTTATAAATAGTGCAGGGCTTGTAGAGTGTGCTCCTGACATAGTTCAGAGATTTTATACTGCCATTTGGTGAGAAAGCTTATGCAATATGAATGGTACAAAGGACATATTTCCTGATCTAATTACAGTGGGAAAGTTGTTCTTCAGCACCAAAACATATTTTGGAAACTACTTTGTGCTCTTCAGGATAAGTAACATAGGTGGTAGTTTTCTTATCTCACTGAAGAACCTAAAGAAAAGATACTGATGTCTTTGGCAAAGAAACTACTGCTAAATATATAGGATGAAAAGGTCATATTCAGGCTGATTGAAGGTCTGGTTCTGTGTAACACGCTTGGATTTTTTGATGGTCCTGTATTACTTTGCACAATGTGGGAACTTGTAGGATAATGCAGACAGTCCTAGAAAGGTGGTATGCTTTTTAACTTTTAAATTTTGTATTAAATATATATTATTCTTTATTTTTTAATTCTGCCCGCCTATGTCCTTTTCTTGCACAAACCCTCAGCTCTTTGGATTGTCTTTAAAGAGGTTATCTTAAAATTGGTTTCCCTTCTTTAGAATCTAGGATGACTACAGGTACCAGTTCCATCTACATCCCTTCACTGAGCTGTAAGGCTCTCTTAAGGGGGAACAGGGTAGTCTTCAGAGTCATTACAGTCATGTTGCTGTATTGCTGCAGCTGGGAAATCCAGCACTCAGTTCCAAAAGGTGAAAATTGCCTTATGCCTAAGAAAAAAATGTATCATGTTAAAATGTATCACATACTATATATTTGTTACACTAACAATATGCAATAGTATTTACCTTCTTTTTTTCCTAAACTCAGTTGAAATCTATTGAAAAATACTCTATGCGTGCTGCCTGTGATAGTTTGGACTAAAAACTTTAATTAGTTTGTAGGGCTTTTTATTATTATTTTATCTTTGTTCATTATTTTTTGCTCAGTCTCTGTGGATGCTCTGTATTTTCATCATCAAATAACTTGCTGGCTATTTTTGTCAAACAAGAACCCTGAAACCATCATACTAGAGTGCTGAGCCTATCTGCCCGTTCTGTCAACAGGATGAAAGTGAATCTCAAGCTTTTTTAATTACAAGGATAACATGTTCACTCATCTAATAATGAAGATGGTTAGCAATTTTAAATTTTAATAATCAATTACTGAAAGTAATTCTCCATTAAACCACAAGAGAGCCATTAAATCTCAAAAGATGGAACATGCTGTATGTAACAGTAGCAAAATTTCTATTTTTAAATATCATTAGGGAATATCTGATTTTCATTTCTCTGCTTTTCTTTTACCTTTTTCCTCATGCAGACCATCTCATTTTCAGCAGGAAGACAGCACATGATCTTATAAATAATAAAAGAAAACCCTTGCAAGACTTGATCCAATGTGTGAAATATGTGCTAAAAATCTAATTTGTTTCAATCCAGCATATTTTGACTGAATAATAAGGAAAGTGACTAATTAATATCTTTAATACGCTGAGGGCTAGGTGGCATGGTGGGCTTGATACACTCTCCTTTCACCTCAGGAGACCTGAGTTCAGATCTTATTGATATTGCAAGTGCTGAACAGAATTCCATGGGTTTTCTCTTGCTGCTGGTACAGCTGCCATCAAAACCCCTAAAATTCAGTGCTATTGGCAGCTTCAATTATTGGCATGTTGAGAGCTGGAAAGCAAGGGATACTACAGCACATGGATAGCTTGGTGTGCTTATGTGAGGGTGTCTGTTCAGTGACAAGCAAGTTGGCAAACATAAATCGATAGTTGCTTTCAGCAGAAATAAAATAAGCCCAAAGTATTGAGGGGGGAGAGAAGCAATAGTTTAGTCTTGCCTCGGCATCAAAATAGCCTTCCTAAACATCCCCCCACCCCCACACCCTCCCCAGGGCATTTAAAATTGAATGCTGCAGAAGTGATTTGGGATTTTTTTTGAGAACGTTGGACTAACTTTTATAATGTGCATTGTTTAAATGTGTAATGGTAGATAAAATAAATTTATAACTTGAGTCACTTTGTATAGGGAAAGGACCTGAAACATTGGTACCATTTAAAAGAAAAAAAAATAAAGCTTCAGAATGAAAAGCTGATTCAATAATTAACTTATTAATGAAATATAGTCTTCAGTGGGTTTTATTACCAAGGACTTGCTGATATTACAGAGCACATGCTTTTTTCCAGCAAATAGTAGTGTGTATTAGGACTTGCAAAGATCACCCTGATTCTTTGGATCCCATCACTGAATTGCCCTGTCCCAATGTGCCTGATGACCCAGCATTGGAATAACCTGCAGTTGATGGGCTCTTAACATTAGCTGGCATCAGTTCCTCTACCCATAAGGGAAGGTCTGAGTCTCTGGTCCTTAATGCATAGTTTGATGACATTGACAGACATAAATCTTCTTAATTTTTTTTTTTTTTTTTTTTGTAAAAAGCCATAACTGTGTATCACTGATACTTGGAAAATACTATGTTTTGCTTGGTATAAAGCCTGCTGCTGCCATGGTAAGTTTTCTTTAGAGTTTGAAGGGAATGGAATGGTCTTAACATGGGACTTTGCATCAGTTTTAGGGCTATCATCATTGCATTAGATACTTCTGCTTTTATTGATCTAGAATAAATAACTATAGAAAACCATGTGATGCCACATTGCAGATATAAATTGATTCTTTATGAAAAGTTTTCACGTATCTCAAGGCTTAAGTAAGGTAATAATGGTATGGTTTTCACCTTTTTAGCTAGTTTGAAATAATTTTATTCCTTATCTCAAGCTCTTTGAAAAGACTGATAAGAAAACAACTGATAGTGGTGGGACACGGACACACACATAAATAAGCTTTTGAACACAAAGCCATTCTTAGTGTCTGAAATAGAAGCAAAAAAACCCTCAAAATTAAATATAGGTTGAGAACAATTGCTCTGAGCTTAACTTGATTATGTTCATCAATTAGGCAATTTGAAAGAAAAGGTGATTGGACCTGCAGAGCAAAGGGGAAGTATTAACAAGGAGAGGGGTGACGAGGTCACTCACCTTAATGGCACAGAGAAAGAGACAGATAATTATCATTTGTGGAACATTAAGGCAATATTTGGTAGTAGAAGGTAGGTGAATAAGCAGTTATATTCTAAAAAAAAAAACATTGTTGCTTTTTGTCACTACAGTTGTCCCTGTAGAAATATGAATGTTAGGTCTGGTCTTATATCTTGTGTTTTCAGCTCTTCTTCAAGGCTGAAAAGCTAGATATGGAATGGTTTGTTTCTGACAGTTTTTCAGCAATATTATTAGTATTTCTCTCCCTTTTATCAATTCTCTATTCACATTCAGGTTCACAGTGGTTGTTAGGAATCAGTTATCTGAAACCATGGATAGAGAGGCATAAGTAACCTTAGCATGGTGTAGTTATGGCAATTAATGGCCATCTTCTGTTTTGACTGCTCTGTGATTGTGGGATATTTGATTACAGTGATGGGTTTTTTCTTTAGACTTACGGGATTTGAAGACTAAAAGAATCTTCCATTGCAAGTGAATTTCTTCTGAGGTGTGATCTAACATAAATTGTAATGGCTTAATGAGATTTCAAGGAAGGCTGGTAGATGACAATCAAGATTATGGATGTAGTGGAGGATTTATGTTGACTACAGATTTAGTACACCTTTTGAAGGAGCCATGTGTCTGCTGGAGGAGTTAAGAAAGTGCCAAGAGTCTTGGTTAAAGAAGTATCTTCAAGGTGTCTTTGGGGTGCTCAAGGTGTTCTGAGAGCGATTGAGGCAGCATTTGAGAGCCTATCTTTGTCCTCTGGAAATTTTTGTTGAGTTGGGCTTCTCTGGAGTATGTCTGCAAGTTTTTACACGTTTGTAGTTTGAGTAGACTGGGCTTCTGATGCTGTTGTTTCAGAAACTGTTAGAGAAATTAGATCATCTCCTCTTCCAAAATAATAAAATTAAAGTAATAACTCTCAGCGTAGAAAAAAATCAAGACACCTGAAGAAGGCCTTCTGTACTTGAAAACTTGTCTGTCTTATCAGCATTGTTTAAAAATCCAATGTTATGTGGTCTGATTAAAGCTATGGTTGCAAGGAAGGATCATCTCTTCTACTTAAAACTGTAGTACCTCATGACTGTAACAGCACTGTTGTTAGAGAAAACAGAGGTTCGTAAGTATACTTGGAGACTTGAGTCTTCTCCAGAGTGTTTAGCCTTGAGTTTAGGGAAGCATGAGCTTAGGGAGATCTTGCTTCTGGACATCCTGACTGTAACTGCTAATACTGTGGTATTACTGGCATGGCTAGGGAAATGCTGTGTGCTGTTCTCTGTTTCTTTGCTCATCGGATCTTTATTGTTTAACTCTTGATATTTTCTTCCGAAGTACTTGTTCCTCCTCTCTGTGGTATATTTGGGTTTTTTAGTTTTGCTCAAACTGTACTATTTCTGTCTGATTTTGAATTTTTATAGCACTTTTCAAAATGTGAAATTCATTACATTGGATGTCCTCTATACTCTGTGTAGCTTCCCTGCTGGGTCTGCTAACCTGGCTGGTGACACAACTGTTGCTCCTTTGATGTCCCCAACCCTGTCCTGCTGTGCTTTCAGTGCTTTTGGCTGTTTCTGCTCATTGTAGAGTGATCATAATTTTTCAGAGTGCAGAGAGAAGCTTTTAAGTGTAGGCTTACATGTTGCAATAGCAGGAACCCTAGAAATGCTTAGATATCACACAGATAAGCAGAAACACCACAAAGTTTAGCACGGTTTCACATCAATAAGTGTTGTCTAACCCTTGGCAGTACAATCCCATCTCCCCAGAGTTACTGGCTGTGCAAGCTGCCTTCTGATAGGCTGCAGGAGATAATGATTAAATGCTTGTTTAATGATGTCCAAATGGAGACTACTGGCCAAGCAAATCAGCTGTTGTCCAGGACTGGACATGAACTGTGGTGTAGAGGGGTTTTCTTGTTCCATAGGCAAGTTGTGCAAATTCAGTTCAATTTCATCTATATGCAATAGTGTGTAAATGTAGGTGGACAACATGCTCCCACCTCCCAACTCACAGATGCAACAGCATAGCTTGTTTCTATTGACTAAACAGGGACAACTTATTTGTGTCTAGGTGTGACTAGAAAGTCTTCCATTATGAAGAAATAAACTTCCCTTGTCTGATCTTCTCCTCCTATGTTCAGAGATGGGATTATGCTCTGTGTAATAAGCCTGACAGCTGTGAAGAAAAAAATAACTGTAAGTCTTCAGAAAGAGAAGTAAAGAATCTATCTTCAAGAACCTAGGAACTATCTAATTACTCAGGCCACGGTAGTGATAAAATCTAGGTGTTCTTGCCATCCAATCCTAGTCATTTACAGTAACAAACCAAGAGGAGTTTGGATGAAGAAAAAAGTCTTGTTGCAGATGTGTGGGGCAGGAACTGACTTTTGAAGATGAGTTAAAAAAATACTATTGTCACATGTTTGGCTATGTAAATGAAATATGAGGCGTGCAAGGGCATAGGAAGAGGCAGCAAGAGGGAAGAGAAGTCTTCAACGACAGCGGAAGGCTGAAGTTAGGCGAAAGGAGAATTGAAGCATTTCTGAAAGTGTTCCACAATAAAGCTGAAGTTGCATGCATATATAAATTGTACATGACTTAAGTCCCGATGAAGATTGATGAAACTACATGTTCAGCTGACATTAAGGCTTCTTTGGTACAAGCAGAATCTAAATGGCAATGGTAGGAATAGGTTTTAAAGAAAAGTGGGGAGAAGGGCTGGGTTCTAAGATGCATACAGTTGTTGGGAAGCAGACTTCTTCCATCCTTCTAGAGTATCTAAATCTGTTCCTCACTGTTTCCTCAGGATGTATGTTGTTTATTTTTCCACCCGGCACCTGCTTACTTCCATACCTACATTCTCTTTGTAAGCATGAGCTCTGGCATCTTCCTGTGCTGCTGAGAAGATGGACAGTGCTGTCTCTTAATACAGGGAGAGGAAAGGGTAATCCCAAAGGGAGCTGTGGGGTTGAAAACTTTCTTGTCCCTACTGCTGCCAGGAGCAGGAATTGCTTTGGTGTGTGATAGCTGACTAGAAAATTCTGAGCATTAGGAAATACATCTTCTAGGTGAGGCAGGAAAAAAGTCCAAGGATCAGTCTTGCTCTTGTTTCAAAATGTGTTTTCAAGAGTTTGAGTTCCTTCTAACCCGGAAGCACAGTGCCCATGAATTTGTTTATCATTTAGAGATTGACTGTGCATTGCAGTGTTACATCAGGCTCAGTTACATCATGTTTTTTGTTGGATAAAGCAACTGAAAAATCCGACAGTTTCTCCCTCCACCTACCTCCAAGTGAATGGCTCTGAATATTAAAATAAATTATTGGCAAAAACAAGTGTAGTGTTTTTTCTCTCTAGCTCCCTCTGTGTTTTCTCTGTGTTTTCCCTTCTCCTACCCACTGACTCTGGATTTAATAAATTGCTAGTGTTCTTGCTTCCTTCAGCTGAGGGTACAATCTGCATTGAAGGCATATAAAATTTCTGGGACAGAAAATTAAAATGTCTAAAATTTGGTTTTGTTTATTACTTTTAGTGACTTGGTGAAAAGTGCTCGCTGAGTTTAGGGGTTCAGGGATCAAACTGTGTTAGATTTTAAGTCTGTCTTGACATTTAAATTTAACTAGAAGAATTACCATTTTGACAGCTCAAGACTTTCTTTTTCCATGCATACTTGCATAACACTTCAGGTCTTTCAGACAAGATGCAAATTCAAGGTCCTGACCACCTGTGGTCATTAAAGACTTCGTGGCACTCTTCTTTGCAAGAGGAGGAAAGTTAATGCCAATGATCTGGCCAAATTCCAGCTTCAGTAATTACATTCTGCTGTCCTGAAAAAAATCTTTGTTGTTTTCAAATGGGAAAGCTGCTCTTCATTTTTCTTCTGCAAAACACTGCCTGGTGATGCTGAGTGCTATAAAGACCTTCAGCGTGGACCAGACAGGTTTAAGCATAGACTCATGCAGCCACCACTTGCTTAGCTCTTTACAGAGCTGTCGACCTTGTGCTAAATACTTGCACACACCCAAGTAGCTAAAAAAGTATGCTCTGTGTAATTCATAGCTAGAGTTTGAATCTCAGCATGTTATAGCTTCTTTCATGATGAAAGCATTTTATACCTCAGAGGAATTTTACTATTTGTCTCATGTTTCTTTATGAAGAGTTCAAAGTACTTTTAAGAATGTTTGCTCCTCTTCTTTATAAAGTTTCTCTTTTTTAATTCTCCCCCCACCCCCCAACACACACCCCTGACCCTAATAGCCGCAAAAGGAAGAAAAGAATATTTAGGAAATGCTTAGAAATGTGATACTGCTACTTGGTCTGTTTCCTCCAGATCTTGGTCAGGTGAACAAACCTCAGAATGTACTCGTGAAGCACCAAATCCTATGCTTACATGATCCTTGTATTCATCAATGCTAAACCAAAAATTGTTCTTCAGTATTGCTCATCAGTGTACTGCCTTCCCACCAGCCTGTTGTGATTTGGTATACATGCATTTTGATAAGGCATTTTCTGGGCTTACTTCTGTGGGTAGGGAAAGGAGGAGAGACTATAAGGGAGGTGACAAAATTCCTTTGCTCAGTTTAGCTTTTCATTTAAAGGCAGGTCTGAGTAAACAGCAGAAAGGTATCTTCATTTTAAATTTAATTAATTCATATATTGAATATCTCTTGCCCTATGTAGCTAATGATTAGACACTGAAACGTTTGCACAAGAGTGTAGCTGCATTGCTCTCACGAGCAGAGAGTTGGGGAGAAGTCCGCATGGTGTGCTGGGATGTGCCAAGGGAAGTACAGTTCATCTGAAGAACTTGATAAATGTTTTAGAACTACTCTAACCCAGTTGGTCTAGTTTGTTTTGCCGTTTTGCTAATGAATTCCCTGTACACTGTAGCCTTATAAATAAAACCAACTTCACCATGAGCTGAAACTAGCTCTCTCCTTAAAACCACATACTACAATAAAAATTGGAAGTAACATACCAGGAATAATCTCAAAGTTTGTACCCCGTGTGTATAATCAGTGGAATGTACTGAAATGTTTGAAGACTGCCTCTGTTTCACTGTATTTAAAAAAAAAAAATCAAATCTGAAAATGAGAAAAAGCAACTTGTCAAATTCTGCAGTGCTGATATAATGATTACTGGACATATGTATTCAAAAATACACATGCTATTTCTCTGCATGAAGATGTAATCTGCTACTGCCATGACTGCAGTTTTGTGAAATAAAACTTGCAAAACACAACACCACAAACTTTAAAAATGCAGCTTTAGCACTGTTCTGTGTTCAATAATTAAATATAAAATGCAAGAAGTTGCCTTCTTGACTTTCAAATAATACTTTTGCCACATCCAAAATGAAACACAACTGCAGGGTACTAATAAAAGTAGGCATGACTAGGCAAGGTAATTTCCTCCTGCATTAATCTTAAAATCTTTAAGAGTCATCAGAGTTTTATTTCACTGGTTCCGGTTTAAATGGCCAAGTTTAACAACACATTAAAACTTGCACTAGGGAGATCAATTTCAAACAAATGCTCCCTTTGCAGTCATGTCCCTATGAAGAAAAACAATCTTCTGTTGATCAGAAATGCAGTGTGCTTTAAACTTATTTGAAGGAGCCAAGTCACTCATGTTTTAAAAGGGCTGAATGCTTCATGTCCACTTGTTTTAAGAACAGTTTAATTTTAGCAGTAAGCATTCAGGACACTGTTTCCTTCTACTCTGAGACTCACTGAACACAGAATGGATGAGTAGCTGTCAGGGAGCAGGTTGCAAGTAACCACAACCAAAGTCCTGCTGTGCAGTAGATCACTCATAAGCAATTTTTTTTCCTCCTAAGTGACAGTGTCTAGCTCAGATCCGTAAGAAATCAAACACTTGTAATCTGATTTGCAAATTTATTGTTCTTCCCTTTTGCTGGAGAATGGTGGAATAGAAAGGACATCAATTTAATTTCCTGAATTAAAGAAAATTCCCATATGGACTTTTCTCCATGTTACAGAGAAGATGACCTTATTTATGCCATGTTTGTTAAAAATAAGGTAAGATTGTCATGCAACACTTATTCATTTCTGTAATCCTAATATGGGTAAGCACATATCCCAGGTGGTGGAAAGGAGGGCAGGAAAACCCTGTTGTGTGACTGTGGGCATCCTCTTATGCTTTGGCATCTTTAACCTTTAAAGAGTTAGGTAGTGAAAGCAATAGGCAAGAACAAGTTATTGCAACAGTAATCATGCTTCTGTTTCAGTGGTTCTAGTGAAATTTTGCAGCTATTTATGTGGGGTAAATATAATCACAACCTAAACTTCCTGATATCTGAATTGTGTTATCTGATGTCTGGAAGCAATAATTGAACCAAGCAGCCAAACATAATTAAACTTGACTTTTGTTCCTTAGTGGCACGTGTATAAGGGATTGAATGTTCCCTCAGTAAGTTTGCATCTGACACTAAGCTGAGAGGAAGTGTTGATCTGCTTAAGGGTAGGGAGGCTCTTCAAAGAGACTGAACAGACTGGACCGATGGGCTGAGACCAATGGGATGAGGTTTAGCAACACCTAGTGCAGAGTCCTGCACATGGGACATAACAACCCCATGTGGTGCAACAGGCCTGGGGGAGACTGGCTGGAGAGCTGTCAGGCAGAGAAGGTCCTGGGAGTGTTGGTTGACTGCAGACTGAATATGAGTCAGCAGTGTGCCCAGGCGGCCAAGAAGGCCAACAGCATTCTGGCTTTTTATCAAAAATAGTGTGGCCAGTAGGTCTAGGGAAGTGATTGTGCCCCTGAACTTGGCATTGGTGAGGCAACACCTTGAGTGCTGTGTCCAGTTCTGGGGTACTCACTATAAGAAGGACACTGAGGTCCTCGAATGAATCCAGAGAAGGGCAACCAGGCAGGTGAAGGGGCTGGAGGGCAAATCATATGAGGAGCAGCTGAGGATGTTTAGTCTGGAGAAGAGGAGGCTGAGGGGAGACCTTATCACTGCCTGCAATTACCTGAAAGGAGGTTGTAGAGATGTGGGTGATGGTCTCTTCAGCCAGGTGACAGGACAAGGAGAAATGGCACTAAGCTGTGCCAGGGCAGGTTCAGATTAGATGTTAGGGAAAAAAAAATAACTGAAAGAGTTGTCAGTACCTGGAACAGGCTGCCCAGAGAGGTTGTTGGGTCACCATCCCTGGATGTGTTTAAAAAAAAGGGTAGATGAGTTACTTAGGGATATGGTTTAGCACAGGACAGGAATGGTTGGACTTGATGATCTTAAAGGTCTTTTCCAACCTTGTAATTCTGTGATAATTTCACACTTACATTCAGTTTTCAGTGATTTTTAGCTGACATCAATGCAGAAGTACTCAAGTCTTTTTTTGAGAGACTAAAATAGCATTTTTGTTGCCTTTTGTCCTTAAGCAAGCTAATTTGGTGTCTGGTGGTGCTTATGTGCCAGGTACCTCTGTGACAACACCACAGGTATGCCATCAGCAGGGTGATTTCTTGTCATAAGTCGTGGTATGAAATTTATATGGCTCTCATCCTTGGGAAGAGCTTGCAGTCTGGTGTCATCTTCATGTTTCTGTTTCATGGATCAGCCTCTGCTCCAGGGCTTCTAAGTGCTGTATCTTTTGTCAATCACAGGCATCCTTGCTCACCTTGTGCAATCAACTAGCTATGAGTTTATTTTGACCAGTTTTGTGTAGGTTAAGAAAGGGTCAATTTTGTAAGCAACATTTGGGTTGCCTTATATTTCTCTTCTGGATTCCCTGACATGTTGCACATATTTAGTTTTGGTGTTTTTCTTATTTCTGACTTGGAAGTAGCAGAATTATTAGAAGAAGAGAAAGTTCTCCAGGTATTGTTCCTAGCTGTTATCCACCATTAGAACTGCCTATTTACCCACCATCTCTGCCAGATACATTAGCAATAACCTAAGTTAACCCAAATGTGCCTACATCCGCCCACATCTTATAATTTTATTCTGACAATAGCAAGCACTGCCTCTGCCAGTCTCCAGTGTCCTTAGCAGTTGGAGCTGCTCATTTTTCAGTAACTACAATAAGCCATCAGTGATTATTTTCAGACAACTTTCAAAGATGCATATTAGGTAATTAAATTTGCAATGAATGTCACTCTGTTATGCTAATGTTAAACATGCAACCCTTTCCTTGTCCTTCGGTATTAAGCCTTTTCTAAACTGATGTGTCAATAACTAATTTTTCCAGCTGTTCTAGATCAACAGTTATTTCCTAACTGTGATGTACAAAAACCCCACTATATACTCTATACAATGTGTATACTCCATACAAATGAAATGTAGCACTTTCAGAAGTCACTTTGTTGTATTCAGGTGTCATAGTCTAGCTTCTAAAATTCCTTTCCTCCTCTAGTACCACATAACCCTTAAAGATATATCTGATTGTATTGCTTCTATTTGAGTCCTGTTGAATCTGTCAAGGTGCAAGACCACCAAATGTTTAACATAGAAAAGAATCTTTATTGTTAAGAGTCTTATACCCAGAAAATCTACTAATTACAAGTAATAACGGTTCAAAAATATAGATACCTTTCCTTTTAACTGTCACTTTTACCTCTTCAAATAGCTTCCTAAGAAAGAAATTGTTCTTGTTGGGGGTGGATCAGACCTCAATTCTTTCAGAAGGCTGTTTCTTAGCTGTTTTGCTCCTTAGATTTCCTGGTACAGGACTCTGAGGTTTGTCTTTTACTTAATTCTCAGATCTTGTCTTCCAAATGTGAAACTTTTTAAGTTTTCCAGGCAGGGAACCAGGTTATTCGTATATCGCCATTTTTAGTGGTGAATTTGGGTAGTATTAGATTAACAGTTGGACTGGATGATCTTAGCTTGAGTGATGCTATGATTTACCAGATTTCTTGTAATTTGTCCTGACTGCTCTTGCCATTCCCCCTTAAGTTTCATAGTAGAAACAGCAATTTTAATAATGTTATTTAAAAAATTGTCCCTTCAGCCATTATTTCTACAGAATTTTACAGAACAGATTAAAAAAAACTCCAACAAGCTCATGATAATCAGAACTCAATAAGCCTTCCTTGATGAGGAAGAGAAGGTGGGGTGTAACTTCCAGGTGCTAGGGGGTCAAGCTGGACTTTTCTGTGTATCATGCATTCTACTCATCTCAAAAAGGGAAAGCAAAATAATAATTGCTCTCACCGTGGACTATGACTATTTGTGAAAAACAAGCTTAATCTGTTTTTCTTTTACCCCAAAATTCCTAAAAAAGTGCCAACTAACACATGCTCTGTAAAACCTGGGATGATCCTAGTAGCATTTTCAGCAATGATATGCCCTAGACATGTAAATCTATTCCCTGTGACAAGCTTATGGACTTAAGGAGTGACCATGGCATATAAATTTCCTTTCAACCATCAGTGAGGACTCCCTTAGGTGCAACAAAAAGGTGGGAGCAGGTAAGT
Organism: Zapornia atra; assembly: GCA_013400835.1. NCBI lineage: Eukaryota > Metazoa > Chordata > Aves > Gruiformes > Rallidae > Zapornia > Zapornia atra. The sequence goes on from VZTU01010842.1 coordinate 26,934, forward strand.
AGGCATTTGGCAGAATGATGGCATAAAATAGGTGCTTGCACTTGGTTTGTTTATATTCTAAAGTGATATATCCTTATTGTATATGTACATTGTGGAATTTCCCTGGAATATGTATCGTGTTTGCTTACAGAAAGTACATATTATGACTACATATTTCAAGATTGTCTTATAATACCTACGTACCAGGGAGCAGATCTAATGTGTGTGTACCTTCTAACTTCCTGACTGCAGGTTCTTCCCAGTACAGCCTTAATGGGAAGCATTGCATACCTGCTGGATTTCAACTTGCTCTCCTAAATGGGCTCAGACTTCAACATGGTCCTCTTGAAGTAATAACACATAGTGTCATCCTTAAGTTAAAATAAACCAACTTGGAAATAAATATTACAGTACAGCCAATTTCTTTCAACAAACTTGACTTGGGGAGTGAAATGTCTGCTGTCAAATGATTAAGCCACGCTTTTGGTAGTTTACAAGTTGTGACCACACTTAAATTGGAACAATGACAAGGTGATTACATGCAGTCTTGATGTCTTCCTCAGGATGGGAAATAGAACATAATAGATTTTTGTGCAGAAATGTGCCGAATGCCCTAGTTTTTCCATGTTAATGTAATTTAAAGATAGGTATGTGCAGAGACTGTCCCAAAGGAAAAATTCCTTATGAAGATAACTTGCTTTGTTGTACGAGTTTAGTATGCAGAGGAAGAAATTCCTTTTTCTCTTCTTCATCTACCAGCTAAAATATAAGAATACAAAACTCTAGAGTGATTTTTTTTTTAAATATTGCTGTTATTAGATTTAACCAACCTTATAAGATGAGCTTACAAAGAAAGCATAGTTACCAGTTCCATAGAACTTTATTGATTATAATGAAACCAACCAACCAAGCCCCTGAACTTTTACTTTTCTTGTTGCTATGTCTGTTTTTGTGATTGCCTTGCTTTGAAGTATTACAAAAATTCCCATGATGACATAAACCCTCATTTCCAAAGGAAGCCCTGTGACAGAAGAGAATTAACATGAAGTTAGTCAGCCACAGGAGATTCAAGGTGAGAGTTTAAAGTGCTTCAAAGTCTTTTGTATAGCCTACACAGTTAGTTGTGTGTTTGGATATGCCCTTAAAGAGTCACAGTACACCTGTTATGACACTGGATGTAGCAATACCTGACATTGAGTTGCTTCATTTGTGACATGAAACCTCTACTTTGGCTTCTCTCACTGATAGATATTTACTGATATCATAAATGATCAGATTTACTGATCTCTCTTATGCAAAGACACTTATAAGGTGTCGATCTAAATTAGTCAATAAGAAATCATGATTACAAGCAGTACTGAAGCACTGCATTAATTTTTCAGAGCTTGAACACCTACCTCCATGTGATATTTATAACCTTAAGTTATCTCTTGGTGTTTGATCCTTGGAGCTGTTTCTTTACAAAAAGCAAAACAAGATATTCCTTTCCTGAAAGGAATTCTTGTCCACTGGTATGAGGCCTTCAGCAGAAGGAGCATCGGTCAGACTGGTGGAGACTTGAACCTTTATTAGG
>VZTU01010842.1:31783-50774 GCA_013400835.1 Zapornia atra
TTTTTAAGGGGTGGAAGTAATAAATTCCTGAATAATTCTACCTGGCACCCTGCTTGGTCCCAGTGTCCAAATGGATCCTATGCTGTGACTTCTTGGATGGAACAAAAACTTCCAGCTAAGTAGTACAGCTCCGCCTTGCTCCAGTCTACCGAGCTTTCTAGGTAAGTCAGATGCTTTTATTCTGCAGTGTGCTGGTTATTTTCTGAATTGCCACTGAAGGTCTTGCTAACTAAAGCAAAAGTGTGCGCTGCATTGCCCTGTGCTTCAGACTGATGCATATTAAAATGTTACTACAAAATACTTAGAAAAACAGTCATTAGACTAAGTGCCTTGAGTTATGCATATGACCATAAAGTGAGATTACAACACTTGCAATTCTTAATGTCGGGATTCATGTCACAGGCTGTTTTTCAGAAAAAAGCTCACGACTCCAGTGTTTGCTTCCCAAATGGAACCCTAATTGTTCTATTAAAATAGAAACCATCAACTTTTTTGTTTAATTCAAACATTTTAAAAGACCTTTCTCCTTTGAGATCATTTACCATGATGAAATATTTCAAGTGTATCTTATTTAACAGATGTAAATGTTTCGTAAAAGCAAGAGAGCAAAATAACCTTTCAGCTTTTTCTGAAGCCTGGAAGTGTTTTGTTTTGCCAGCTGTCTATGAAAGTTCAGTGCATAAAAGGTTAGGAGCCTGACTTTTTTCTGTCTTGTATATCTTTGAAAAATTGGTTTATGGCAAGTCATACATCATGTAGCTAAGACATATGGGAATAGTTAAAGATTAAGGTAAATAGACAAATTGAACTGCTTTAAATCATTTTTCCCTCTTTCACTTTTATGAAAGAGCTTATGAACAAAAGTTGACATTAAGCAATCACAATAGGCTATTCTATATATTTTAGACAGTGGTAAAGACTTTAGTGTCAGATAGTGTTGCATCACTGATCCTTATATCAATTTGATTGGTGTCCAAGTTTTAAAAATGTTACTTTGTCAAGTCATAACCTTTTCTGAGTCTTTCATTTGTCTTTGTTTTGATGATTATATCTTAAAAAAAAAAAAAAGAAGAAAAATGATCTGCGCATCTTCAATCGTATCATAGTTTATAAGACTTTTCTTATCAGTTGTTCGGATAAAATTAGTGGCTTTGTCATTATTGTGTAACATAATTGCTTAGAAGCTTTCGTGCAAATGTTTCATTTTAAACAGGAAGATTAACCATTTCATTCAAGAGCTTTATGTTAGAAATGCGTTTTCATGAAATGTCTGAACGCAATTTAGTTTGCAAAGTCATAAATGAGAAGATTTTAGTCTCACACAGTCACCATGCTCAGGCTGTTATTGATAATAGCATTACCAAGAGCTGGGCACTTCCAAACCAAAAGGAAAAGTGTCAGCTGACAAAGTAAGGTAGTTCAGAGTATGAACTTGATATAAGCAGACAGGTATTTTTGTTCGTGTCTTAACTGGTCCAATGAAAAACGGCTATTCTGTAGACACCAAATAACTAAGAGGCAATGGATCTGTTTTGCCTTTTTGTGTTATTTGGGTCTTTGGCAGGAACTTAAGAAATGAGAAACAATAGTAGTTTGCACTAAAAATGCCATCCATGATTTAAAGTGTTGTTTCCTTTACTTTGTGATTTCAGAGCAGTTATTTGTGTTGTCATTCTGAAGCGCTGGGAGCTGGGTGGGTGTTCAAGATGTTGTTAAAATGAATTGACCATGTCTAAATATTTCTGTGTACTATAGGAAGCTTTAGGGGGAAAACAACTAAGCTACCAGTAGGAATTTTATTCAGATCCTTGGGGGCAGCTTAGCCAAGCGATCTTAAATTAAAACACCAGTTTCTTCCAAAACGGAAGCTAAATATAATGATTGTTGTCATGCTTTTACAACTGTTGTGTACAATGTGATTACATAGCTATGCGAAGTTTTGCTCCTTTACAATATTTACTCATAGGGAGATTGTTAGGCATAATTTGTAGGCCTTATAATTTTGTCTAGTCTTGTACCAAATAGCTAATTGGGTTTTTTTTGCTGTACACAGTAATAATAAATATCCTAGCATGTGATCATGTTAGAAATTACTGGTTTCTCTCAATCTGACTGTATATAAACCAAGAAAGTTCTGAATATCTCTTCTTTTGCAAAAGGTAATTTTATTTCCAATGCAGATGAGGGACAAAAACTTAGAAATAAATAAGATTTAATGCTGGGAATGTTGTTATCTATAGCAAAGTAATACTATTGCTTTGTAGCTATTTTTAATGAGTCACTTATTGTTTCGAATTGGAGGATGTATTTGCACTGTCTCTGCACACTATATAGAAACCAGGCACTGATTATTTTCAGTACCATGGGTATCAGCGTGGCTTTTAGCCGCTCTGGTTGGAAAGTGCTTGTTTCCTGAAATCTATTACTACCCTCCCTTTCTATTGCATCAGCGAAAAATAAGGTGACTGAACAAAACATTGAAATATTTCTTAGGGGAGTTACATTTCTTAAATTAATAGAGAAATGACACTTTTTAATTTTCTGGATTAAATCTGGATATTAGCTTTGATTATTGGATTATATTGCTATATTTTAAGTTAAAAATATATATTAGCATGATATTACCTTCTGATAAGGTACCTTCTCTCTCCCCTTCTTTTTCTTAATATTTGCTATGGAAAGAGCTCCGGGAAGCTTAGTGTGACATCCAAATGAAGCAGCTTAGGCAAGGGAGCTTTGACACTTCAATCACAAGAGGGAGCTGTTGGAGTTAAAACTGCTGGAAATGTGCACTTACACATTACCGTTTTAATCAATACTGCTCAGTTCTAAATATTTAATGAAATACATTAACAATTATTAGTTTCCACCATCACACACCCTATGACTACCACTGACATGCATTTTCTAAGAGAAGTATGAAAACAATAATTAAAGCGAATAAACCTATACATTGGTAGTAATATATTTGTCGTGTGTGTGGGAACAACAGCCAATCTCTCCCCTTATGTGGGTGACAAGCTTAAATCTGCTTCAAAGCAAACAGTCTTGTCAAGCAGTGAAACGTTACTTTCGTTATAGAAACCTTTGTTACTCATTTATGTTGTCGTGTATCAAAAGTCTGTGGGTCCAACTTCTCTAGTGGCTCTAGTAGGAAACTGAGCACACACATGAATGTCATGTAGTGAAGAATGTCAGTTTATATGAAAATTGAAGAATTATCTGTTTTCTCCCTGCAGTTATGCACAAAGGCATCATTGTCAGTTGCCTTTCTTAGACCTTCCCTGCAGGCATGATCAGACTCAAGCAGACAGCTATTTTCCTTTAATTTTCCACAGCAAGCCAGTAATGCTTATGATTATTGTGAAGTCAGGAAAAGTTTAGTTTCATCAAGTGACATGTAGTGTTGCAATTAGTTACTTAAGCACTTCTTATAAAATTTTCTGCTATGGTATCTAGCTTGTCAGATGCAGCTAAATATTAGCATCTCGTATTAAACAGGAGGGTAAAAACTCCTAGCAGAAAGCACAGCTGACAGCTCTCAACATGAGCTGAATGATCACTCACAATTGTAATCGATTCTGTAAGTACTGAACACAAACCCCCAGGCAATTGAGGAAAATAGGATGATGAAGGACTGCAAACTAATACGTTACACATCTTCATTGATTAGTCATTGATTAACCATTATTTTTCTGAATGACAAACAGCTAGTGGTAAAGTAACTGAAGCTGATGATTTATTTACATGTTAGGCAGAAGATGACTTCTTTATTCAGCTGATGGTGAGCTAATGCGAAATCAGAAGACAGCAACAGTTTAAGAATAAAGGCAGGTTTATAATCTTTTTTGACAGCATTCCTAGATTCAAAATGCTTTTTTCTGGGAAAAAAAAATTAACCAGACTTTCAAGCAACACATGAAAATCAAATGCTTATCATCTACACAGTACCTGTAGTATAACTACATTTACAGAGAAGATCATTTTATAGACTTGGTATTTACAAGAATATTGATCAGTGTTTATTGAACTTTTAATTTAATTCTCTGTTTTGTTCAGTGCCTTATTGGCAATTAAACACAGCTCTAGAAATGGTTTGCAATATACCTACTATCTTTATTATTCTGAAAATACCTCCAAAGTCTGGCTTTGAACACCCCATGGAATTAGGAAACACATAATTAGGAAGCAGTCTATGCATTTGGAGATCAGTTTTTTCTTTAATACATATCAAACATCTAATTATAATCAGCTCCTACCAATACAGTATGAAGTAAAACTGATTGCAGTGGAAGGTGTGTGTGTATGGGGGTGCAGGGATGTGTGGTTGTTGGAGTGAGGTTTCTACCAGTCTGGTGGACTTGTGTTGAGAGTCCAGTTGACCTTTTCCCCTTCTGTTTTCTTTTGTACCTTCTTCACTGTTTTTTTTTTCTTTCTTTTTTTTTTTCCTTTGCCCTGAAGAGGAAACATCTATTTGTAGTGAATGCAGTGATTAAATCAGTTTAAGGGAAGATACTGTCTGAGAGATTCCCCTGTACAGTGTACTTCAGCTATGAAAGTGTCATGGACAATGCCTGTTATTTATTAGTGATAAATCATTAGAATCCTTCACCTTTTTTGTAGCATTAATTGTAAGAAGCTTTTTGTAAGCACATGGATCTGCTTTTTTCATAGGAATTATGTTCTAAATTATCAGTAATTAATGGGCGCTTAATATAGAGGGCTAGTGATCTGTGATGTGTATTAACTAGTTATCAGAGAGAGTTTCAGTGAAAGATGCGTGCTTTCAGGAAATATGAATGTAGAATAACTACTTAAGGGAAATTCATCGCCATTGCTAGATTTAAAGGTTAATTATCGTATCACATAAATTAAGGAAGAGAAAGATGGCACTATACCGTAGAACTGCAGTTGAAGTGCAAATGTGCTTGATAGTACCTGTAATAACTGTTCCACTGTTAGGCATACAATTGTGCAATTTTATTGTCTTTTGGTCTTAATAGTTTTCTAATTCTGTAATTTAATACACTAAAATATAACTACACACTTGGCGAACTCTTTATACATCAAATTCCCTCCCCACATTTTATTGTGAAAACTTATCATACAGCTTTACCTTCTGTACGCGGGTTTTTTTGAGAGGCTGAGAAGTGAATAGCAGCTGATATCCAGCTGGTATCTTCTGAACACTTTTAGGACAAACCTCTGCTAAACTGTTAGCTTTGCCATTGAAACATTTGTCAACTGGCACTAAGCATTATCTTATTTTAGTATCTGAGCAATTTTTACATTAAAAACAATAAGCCACTGTGCTCTTTACTTTAGATTTGTAATATGCAAAATAGCTCTCAGACAACGGTAAATTTATATCATCATTATTTTTGCCTTCCTGCCAATAGTGTGAAGTTGAACTCCTTTGCCCTTTGGGATATCCAGTTGTCCCCTAGTTTCAGGACTGGGTTGGACTGGGCAACAGAAGCTAAGTTTCTGCTTGCTAGGCAGTTTCATGTTATGGGCCCAGAAACGATGGTACGTATCAGTTTGACACGTCTTAATTATAAATCTCAACTTCCTCACGGCTAATCAGCCCTGTGTGTGAGGAACCGGCAGTATTCCTGCCCTCCCAGGTGCTGCCTCATGCTGCACGCCAAGCATTCGCAACTGGACAGTGCTGATTGCTTTAACAAGTCTGAAAAATAACAAAAGAAAAATTGCTCTTGCAGTAAAACCACGAGGAAAAGCCTCTAGGACGGTGTATGAAAATACACAGTTCATTCCTCTTACGCCTGCAGTTTCAATACCTATTTCTGGATCCCTGTGTAAAAGTGAATAAGAAATCCAATGAATTCTTATATAATTTTGTGTGTCATACTCTGTTTGCGTTACCCATTTAAATTGCCAATTAAGGGGACTATTCGCATGAGCAGGAGTGTGATGTGGCCTACTATGTAATGCTGGTACATACTTGATAATTGAAGAAAAAGAAGTATTTTTGGATTTTCCTTCTCATTCTTTTCAGTTCAGATATGTTATCATGACTGCACATGGGGTAGAACATGCCTCAGTGTCTTCAAGCATATTTAATATCTTTAAATTTTTAAAAGAAAATGTAGCTGTCAATTTAAAACTAATTTGGATGGACAGCAATAAAATGCAAACCTCACTTCAAATTAGAATTTTCAGTGAGGATTTCTAATGGAAAGTAATTGCTGACAATAGGAAATGACAAATTACTAATTACTTAGTTCAATTAGACTTTTGTGCCTTTGGTCCTAAGTGGCAAGCATACAGCAAATCTTGCACTTTTATAACAATTAATGACACTAAAACTATTTAAACTGCCAACAGATGTGAGTAAGAAGACACGAATTGAAACTTACTTAATTTACATACTATCCCAATTTTATATCAAGTAAATGGTGTTTAATTTTTATGTTACAATTAAATATCACTGGCATAGTGTAATTTCTGCAGAACTTTTCAGAATAGAATAGTTTTGCTGAAATGCTAGTGCTAATGCTTTTTTTTTCCTCTTATCACAGCACTATTTATCTTAAAGTGACTCTAAAATACATGGGGCAGTGAACGGAATATAATTTTTTTAGGGCCTGTGCTAACAGTTTTTCTAAAGTGGAGTGTAGTATTGCATCAACTGGACTACTGTAATGTGAAATTTCAGCTTCTGCTTTTAATTTATGCGTGGGAATGCAAAAATTCAGTGTATAGAATTCAACAGCAGTCAGACTTCCTATGTATTTGCTTCTCAGTCTTTAACAGAATTTGCACATAAGATATAATTTCTTCATTAATGGCTTATGCCATTTTTTTAGTAAGGGCTGGATTCTTCACTCTTTCTTGCATTTTGCAGTTTAGTTCTTTTGAATTTCTTTCAAGTATGTTTTTACCAAATATGAAGAGTGGCAGACCATAAATTGACTGTAATGGCTTCTGTGTATTCATTAATATATTTATGCAGAGATATGTCTTCCCTGTAAAGTTTACCATAATTTCTACATCTCAAAACTTTTAATATTACATGCCTACAACTAGATGCCCAAATAAACCTTTTATGCCTCAGAAATTTCCAGCCTCTTTTCAATGCATTCAATTCAACCATTAAGATTTCCTTAGGTGTTTAATAGTTCTGAGAACTGGCCACTTCTGTTTGACTATTTGAATATCTGGCTCTGGAAATATTGCCTGGTAATGTATTTTTAGTCAAGAAAAGAAGGACAAGATACTCAATTGTGAAGCTATTAATCCAACAAAACTCTGTTTGACTTCACAGATTATTTTACGAAGGCCTATTTCTGACTTCTTCCCTTAGGCAAAACAAAAAGAAAGCTAAAGGCAACACTTAAAAGAACACATTAATCTATAGTAATTTATGATTGCTTAATTTTCCAGAAGAATTTCTTTGTCCTTTTGTTTTGCAGCAAGATACAAGGCAGTAGTGGCTATTGTAGCAATGGGTGTTGCTGCTGAAAAGATGTATGGATAGAAGGTAATGTTCTCAATATGGGAGTAGAAATGGGAACATGTTTATAAAATATAAATGAGAAGGCTGTGAGAAAATTAAAATGTAGGACCCAAATCAGTAAAGGTTTATAGAAGTGCCTATGTTTAGTTTCAAGAATTGTCTTGAAAAAGAGGGTGATTTGTAAGAAGCATTGTGCAGGTGTGTAATTTCAGTTTACAAAAGAATACAAGTACTGATAATATTACAACAGCCTTAATGCAGCATAACAGACTAAGTATGAGACTGAACGTACTATTACAGCATTTCTTACGCAATGTGCCTTTATCCAGGGTTTTTGCAAATAACTGCCTGTTGATCAGCCCTTTCCTCAGCCATCTTGCACTTTACAAAGTATTGCAAACAAAATAATATAAAATTTGTGTTTATTTGAAACATTAGGTTTAGAGGGTGTATATTACATGAGGGGTAGAACCATAGAACTACATACTTGAAGACCTAGTTCTTCACCTGGATTCTGTTAGTGCAGTTTTGTTGTGAGTAGAGATGCTTCGATCTACATTGCTTAAGTCTAGAAATGTCTTTTGAGCTTTACAGTGTTATAATCCTCTAAAAAGCCATCACACAGCATAGGCAGTCTGTGAGACTCCTGGCAAAATTATTTCTGTAAGTACATTTCCCCAAGGGATTTGTCATCTTGGTGTGCTCTGGGATTTTTTAAAGTATATTTATTATTTTTCATTTCTAATTTTCCAGTAATTAGGGCAATTATACTATTACTTGAGAACAAACAAAGCTGATAACTGAATTGAATTGCTAACAGTAGTTTTGGACAAACCTATGTTGTTTCACCACAGCTGTAGTTTTCTCTTCCCAAAAGCTCAGTGAACTTTAGAGCTAGAAATATAAGAGACCATACCTCATAATAGAGGAGAAAGGAAAAGCTTAGGCAGGGGGTAGGAAGCCTGGGCAGGGATAGAGGAAAGAAAGACTTTCACAAATCAGAAAGGGAAAAAAATGTGGCATTGGTATTGTGCTTAGAAAGATATAATGTGGAAAAGAGGTGAGAGCAGGGACAGAAGTATACCTGGAGCAAAAAGGACAGGAAAAAAAAGAAGTGGCCTAATTAGAAGAAGAAAGAGAGAGACAGATGATGGGGAAAAGCAAAAGAAGGGTCAAAGATACCAGACAAAAAAAATAAAATAATGAAGCTAAGGAAAATTAGCAGGACAGATATAAGGCTAAGAATATGGTATCTTCATTCATGCCACAATGAATCATGAGAGTAGTATGTTTAGGCTGATTTAATCATCCATGGAGTGTATCATTTCCTTTATAGCTCCATCATAATTATTGAGGCACTGGCAACAGATGAAATGTGCAATTCTCGATTGTTTGGACTACTGAGGAAAATGAGGATGAAAAGGACAAAAGGCAAGAACACAAATGTGCTTATATTTAGTTATAGTTCAAATGAAATGTATGGATGTAAGTGTACATACAACTTACATGAAGAGATACCTGTTTTTCTAGTGGTACATTAGCATGGAAGCTGGATTTCTAATGATAGTGTTGTGTCAACTAAAAATAATAATTTTTAAGAATAATAATTTGCTTCAGTGGCAATATATTGTTTTAGTAAAAAAAATATACTGGGTAAAGTTTTACCACTATTGTTATAAATATTTCATTTAGCAAAATATTTTTTTATGACAAAAAGTTATTTTTATAGGAATTGGGAAACAAACAGTCCTTTAGGACTTAATAAGAAAATAAAGGCCATTCAAAACTTCCATACTTCCTCAACCTCCCTGTCCCAGAATATTTCAAAATTATATTTGTCATCGTAGAAACCCTTAGTTGTCTGACATGATCCTGATGTACTTTTCTCCAGTGCAAAAAACAATAGGAATGAATTAGTATCGTTCCCCTCAGATAATTTTTTGTTAGAGCAGTGAAAGTTAACAGTACAAGATGATGCTGTAAGTGTTTTCAAGTATATGGAAGTAACTTTGTAACTATTCTAATAGCTGGTTTATTATTCTGCAGCATGGAAATTATGCATTTCCATTTTATTTTTTTAACACTGATGACTCAACCAGAGTAACTCTGCTAGAAATTTCCAATAAAAGTAGATCTCATCCTGTAACACTCCCCCCTTTTTTAAAAATTTTAATTCACTGACAGAGGTTCTACTAATCCAGTGTTTCTGAACAGGCAAACAAACTGCATTCCCCCTTTTTTTTTTTTTTGAGAGTAGAAATCTGAAATGTGGAAAGAAAAATTGGTATCATTTAGAACTAAGACCCTGATTCAGCAAAAATCAGCTTGACTCATGCACTGGACAAGGCCGCTGAAGTCCTGAACAATTGTTTTTCATAGCTATATGTGCAATGGAAGATGGATGGCTGTTTTGCTAAAAGAGGTCCAGACATCTTAAATAGGCTTAAATAAAATGTTGGTTTAGAATTTTTTGGCTATGTGATAGCATTAAATAATGGTTCATTATGAGCAAAAGCGGTTTGTTTGCAGAGTGACAGTTATCTTACATCACATATAATACAGGTATATCTGTCAATTGCATTTGTTAATGAATTAAAACCTGGATAGAAAGTAGAAGGGCCTGGATAGGCTAGAAGAATGGGCGAACAAGACTTGTCAAGTTCCGTAAGAAGCGTCAGGTCTTGCACCTGGAAAAAAACCCCACATAATCCAGGAGCACAGCTCTGACTGGTATCCACCTTCCTGGAGAGAAGCTCTGTGGAAAGGGTTCTGGGGGTCCTGGTGGACAAACTCAACATGAGTGAACAGCGTGCTGCAAGTGAAAAAGAAAGCCAGCAGGATGCTGGGTTACATCAACAAGGGCATCACCAGTGGAGATAAAGAAGTCATTATCCCACAGTGCTTATCAGGCCACAACAGGAATACTGTTTTGGTCCCCACTACACAGAAGTATATACAGGCTGGAGACCGTCAGGATGCAGAGGAGTGGCACAAAGATAATCAAAGGACTGGGAAACCTTCTATATGAGGGAAGGCTGACAGAATTGAATTTGTTTAGCCTTGAGAAGAGAAGGCTTAGGGGAGACCTCATCACCATGTTCCAGTCCTCAAAGGGTGGCTGTCTTTTAAGATGGACACTCACTTTTTTACAAGAAGTTACATGGAAATGACAGGGGGCAATGGGTGCAAGCTACTGCTGAGGACATTCTGATTAGATACAATCCATTGGAATAATCTCCCCAGGGAAGTGGTGGATTCCACAACATCGGGCACTCTTAAGGCTTGGCTGGACAGGGTGCTGGGTCATCTTGTCCAGATGGTGCTTTTCCCAAGAAAGGTGGGACCAGATCATTCTTAAAGTCACTTCCAACCTTGTATTCTATGATAAAACTTTGTTAGATTTCATGCTAATTGCTATGAAGGCCGACAGGGGAAAAAAAGGAGCTACAAAATGAAAATGTGAAAATAGGGCACTATGTGGAATGTGGTATATTTTACAGCTATATTAAGGATAAAACATTGCCATAAGTAAAAGACAAAAATCCATATAAAACTCAGAAGAAGGTAAGTGCTCCCTTTAGAAGTAGAATTTTATAGGAGAAGAATAATGGAATAAAGAGAAAAACAGTCTATTGGAACAAACTTGGTAAGGAAAAGATACTTTTAGAATCAATAGATATGTTTTAGAGGAAAGAAAAGCTTTAATTTCTAGCTAAGGTAGAGGAAGAGAAAGAAACTAGTAAACTCAGTTGTTGCTAATGGCTAGCTCCTGGTATTCCAATACAATCAGAAAATGCAGATCATAGCTATCAATTTTTGTTGTTGCTTTGTGGTGGATCTGCTGCTGTTGTGGACAAAGTGTATGAGGCCAAAGGCCTTTTTAAGAAAAGAGTATAGATTATATTAAGTGCATGCAAAAGATTGTGGATTTGACACACTTTACCGAGTGGATTTTATGCAAGAGCTAAACCAGGGATTCCTGATTTTTGGCCTGTTGCACATCAGTGACCCTTGGAATTGAAGTACTTATGTGCCGTTTATACCAGCAGATGAGTGGTTGTGTCTAAAAATTTTACCTTGTTACTATGTTGGAGAAAATGCTAATGAATAAGCAAATGTGTTTTGAAATCATCCATCCACAAAAGTTGTGGCTGAGTTCCTACTTGGCAATTACTGTTTGAGCAAAATAAAGCAAACGAGAAGCTCATATACCATCTTTATCCTAAACTTTTCCCAGTAATTATAAGAGACCATGCAGATATGAATAGAAAATTATTTGCTTCGCGTTAGGTTCTCAAAAAGCTGTTAGTGCCAGACTAATGCAGTCAAAAATCAACTATTTCCAAAATCGTGAACTTGTCTAATCTCATGACTTTTGTGATGATCATGTTGTAGTAGCGTGTTTTTATTTTCTAAGCTTGTATTGCCCAGGTCTTTGCCTTTTTCCATTTTTGTAAGCAAAACTGGAGCTTAGAAGCAGGATTTCCAGAAGAGAAACCAGACTGTTTCCAGAGCTTAATGCTAGGTGCACCAGGCATAGCAGTGCTGAAAGTCTTTGCCTCTTGATGTGGCACGTGCTGCAATTCATCATGAGGCAGTAAGAGTGAGTAAAGCTTCTTAAGTCTGGGCTGTGCTTTTCTAAAGAGCAGTGCCTACTGACATCCCAGAGAGGTGGAATCAGCTGTCAGGCTGCCTCAGAGCCTTATGGCCCTACCAGAAAAATGGATTTGTGTGGCATTAAGTTGTTCTTGCCCCCATTAGGTTGCATCACTACTGCAGCCAAAACCTGCTTTTAAACTTCTCTTCTGTTTGATCCCCTGACTTACGTCCTCTCAGTGTTGTAAATTGCCTCTTTAGGGGAAGGAGAAGGGCTGGTCATGTCTGTACCATAGCTCTTAGTAGCAGGTACATTCCGCTTCTTTCAGTGATGACTTTTTTTTTCTTTAAAAAAAGGTACTGTACCAGACTTCTTTTTTTGTTTGTTTTGATGCTGAGAAATGCCAATTAGTAGCTTTAGAAATACCTGATCACTTGTGTGGCATAGAATGGGTTTTAACTGGCAAAAATTTAACATCATCAGCAGATAGACATTTCAGGGATTAATTCGTCTGACTGTATTTACTACAACTTGATGCCAGGTTCTGCTCCCTGTTATGCTAGAGTAACTCTGATGCAAATCTGCTGACATCCATAGTCCCTGGGGAATTTACCATGGCAGCAATGCAGAGCTGAGGAAAAATTAAGCCCTTACCCTGAGATAGTCAATGCATGGTACCTGGGTCCATGTTCCATATCAAAGTCTGATGGGCCTTGGTAGAATGAAAGAATATCTGACTCTGAAATGTCCTCCTCTTCTTTCTCTTTCATCCCTCTCTTCCAAAAACACTCACAACCTTTCAGTACAAGTACTCATAATTTAAAGATAATCTGTTAGTGCTTTCCCTCATGTGTTATGTTTACTCATATCCAGCTGTGTTGTTTTGCTGGGAAAGCTTTCCTTGTGAAGGGTTTTTTCCAATCTAAATGATTCTATGAAAAGATTAAAGTGGAGAGAGATGAGGCATTGTATTAGACTGCAAAGAGAAGCATCTGTTACATTCCTGCACTGAAAAGTATAAGTATGTAAAATATTTTTTCTTCTCGGAGAGAAGGTAGCTTTAGGACCCACAGCCTGTCACTGAAATTTACCTTTTGCATTGGGGGAGTGTGAGTGCTGCTATACCCAGTGCCCAAGGGAGAGCAGCTCTGTAACTTGGTGTGTGGTACAAGTAGTCTTTTCAGTTCTTGCTTAGTCATGAAAGGTAATTTAACTCTGACTTTAGTACAATCCACAGGGTTTTGGCAGTAGTCTATTGATTTTTGTGTTTTATTTTTTATTTACCTCTCTGAATTCCATATGGCTGTCGATTTAGTTGTACTGGAAAAGGACAGAGAAAAATCCCACTCTGGCATGTCAAAAACTACACTTTGACTCAATAGGGAATGATAAGGGGTGAAAGACATTTTTCTACAGGCTTGTGGAATGCTGTAGCTGTTTCAATAATTCACAAAACCACCAGCGTTTATAAACCATTGTCTTGTACCAGGACACAGAGTGTATACAACTGCAACGAAAGGACAGATCCTTCCCGTGTGAACTCAGTGTCTCCCCACTTACTTTCTACAGTCAGAGTTTCTTAACTCATTTATTGATTGGATTGTTCATTATAGCTTATTTTAATGTTAACACTGGAAAAAAAAATTCTGAGCAGGTTCATTTTCTTTCAGGACTTGTTGTCCTTCCTCTGTTACTGAAACAGCTTTCAGTTTCCAGGCTACCTGGCTGAAAGACTGTTTGTGGCTATAAAAGAGCCAAACCGGGGCTCAGTACATGGATCTGAAGAGGATTACTAAGGATTCTAGGGCATTTTGCTTCTGTCCAAAATTACTTTAAGGCATAGGTGTCAGATAGCTTGGCTGTGTCTGATGGATCAAGGGGAGGACAGAGTGAGAGTGAGAAAGAGAGGTGAAAGGGATAAGGAACGGATTGAGGACAAAAGGAAGATCAGAAAGCAGTCTGGGTAGTGAAGGGAAAGACAGGAACAATATCTTACTTGTGAACTTCTATTTCTAACTCTTCGAATACCAAAGGCGATCGAGAGCATTTCTTCAGACATATTGACAGAAGCTGGAGACAGGTGGCTGGCTTTAAAATTCATCTCTGATTGTGAATCATCTCCATCATTTAAAAAGGACTTTATTTGACTGATTTTTTTAAAAGTAGGAAGGTGTATAGCCTCATTTTGAGTCACAAATAAAAATTAATCAAGTGGTTTTTTCATTGTGGGTCTATTTTATCTCAATTTTGTCCGTTTTGACAATTCTGGCAGTAGCTGTTCAAGAAACATTCACAACCACAATAAGCAGAGTTGGAGGTCAGGACTGCAGTGCATTTGCAGAGCTGTGTGTGAAGAGGAGTGTCCTGACCGTGCTGTGCGTGGCTGTGGGTGCTAAATAGGCTGCCTGCCGTGAGCCCCTGTACCTGGCGCGCTTTCTGCCCGACACTAGGCACTTGGCTTAAAGTCATCTGGGAAGCTGCTACCAGGACAGCTGCACTGTAACGCTGAAGTTTCTGGATCTCTCTTCCTAGCTTTGATTACCAGTATCTAGTCCTGCAGCCTCCAGGACACAATGCACAATTCTCGTGGTTTTCTGCAGAAGTAGGACTTTTTGGTAGGTAATTTGCAAAACCACAAGTTGGACCCACAGGGGTATAAAGTCATCCTTAGCCTCTCAGTTTTTGAATAAGCCAAACATTCTTGTTCTAATATAAGTGTGCATGCACTGTTTTATAGCCAAATGATCCAATGTGCAAAGTACAGTTGGTTCCACCATCTCATCTATGGATATACAGCCAGAAGAGATGGCAGAGTTTTTTCTGGACACAATAACAGCCTCCTTTGCATCTACAAGTTGGTGCTTATTCTCTAATCTTGGACAGAATGATGGTGATAGTCGTGGAGGTGGCAACAGAAAAGCCATAGTTAGATAAAACTATTTTTCGTGCTTAGATACCAGGGTGACTTAGAAATACCTAAAATGTATAGAAAGAGTGAGTCAACAAGAACTACTATCTTAGATATGGGTGTTTACACACACTGAGGAGAAGAATGTGAACTTTGATATGGTGGGCCAAATCTTGTCCTGGTGTCTTTTAGATTTGGCCTGTTTACTATTCTCTATTTTGTTAATCTAAGTCAGACGTGTATGTATCTTCTGTCAGCCTATAAACATATCCCTTTCCTAATCCTCTTCTAATCTAAAAAGCGTGGCAGAGAAATTGGTATGGTAGTTTTACTGCATCCTGCAACTTCCAGTGTTTTATATGAAATGTATGAAGTTATTGTGTAATCCAAAAAATTTAGCTTGTTAGAAGGTGATAAAACATATTCTAAGTTTGGAAGAACAGCATTTATTTTTAGAAGAGAAAATAATGCTGGGAGAAACAACAACCCCTACAAAACAGCAGACTGGAGTTACGTTACCTGCATTTATAAGAATGTATGGATAAAAGTGGTAAAGAAGTCCTGGTGGAAAAATAATGAAGATGCCACCAAATCATGGTTTCAGAAGGAAATCGTCTTTTTCACTGAAGACCTGCAGCATCCAAACTTGTTCGTGTTTGGCTCAGCTACAGAAAATGCATATGAATTTGTCAGAATTGGACTTTGGGGAAGAGGGAAAACCCCCAACATCAGTCTCTGAAATCTGGTAATACTCTGCTGAGATAGAGATGTGTTTATTACATATGAGTTGAATATATATGCACATATAATTATATCTTTGTGCATTTGGCTCATTTGCTAGCAAAGAATTGGGATTAAAGTGTTATAATGAAGAAAGCTGTGTGTAGGGTTGGGGGGTTTTTGATATTTTTTTTTTTCCCCAATCCCTTATATTTGGTCAAACTGCAGTTTCATTGCCAGATAATATGGTAAAAAGATTCATTGTAAGGGTTACCTAACAGCATTGGTGGTGTTGATGAATAGTTGCAATTAATACATTCCCTTAATTAGTCTGATACCCAGAAGATGCACCTGGCAGGTCATTTTAATACTACAATTGATTTATTGCTGCTAGAAATGATTTTACCAGCTATCTTCAGAGAGCACAATTAGAGAGGATTTCATTTTTTTATTCATTTTCACTGAGGAATAAACATAAAAGGTCTATGTAATTCAGAACAAAGCAGCTATAATGTACTAATGGTTTATGGATTTTATTAATATTCAGCTAACATTAGAGGCAATTTTAGAGAATAGCAACCTATTTTCTATATGAAGTATTCCATTTTTAGTATTTGAGTGCTTTATTTAAAAAACAAAATCAAACCATGATATTTTAAATGAGTTACTATTATCATGTATGGGAAATCTTATAAATGTAAGAATATACTAATAGACATGTGTTTGTCTGTGCTTTGTGCTGTGTGGGATATAAGTGTCAGATGTGCTGAGATTCAGGAAAAAATATAAATTATGTACTATTTTTGAATCATGATGAAGTCCCTCTAAACAAAGAAATGTTTTTCTAAGGTTACTATAACAATGAAACTATATCAGTGTCAGCTTAGCCTGTCATAGAAGTATCAACTTCTATTTTCATATTTTTAAATCTATTTTTGAAACTGATTTTGAAATTAGCTTGTTCTGCTTCCCTCCCCCCGGTCTTCCTATATTTTGCTCCATTTCTAGTGCTGCAGCAGACAGCATGGCTGCCTTTTGTTAGCTTCTCTGTGCACTAATATCACTGACACTATTGTGGAAACATCCAGCAGGCTCCCTTTCTACATCTTAGAACAAAAGATTGTTTCTTTAGTAGCAGCCTACTAATTCCTAGGTACTTAAAAATTACTTTTTTCATCTGTTTCTAAACGACAGAATGTTTTCCCTTGATGGGGGGGAAAAAACTGTTTGGGGTTTAGGCAAGAAACCTAGCTCTGTATTCCAGCCATGCTCAAAATTTTAAATATAATAATAGGGAATCTTGTTGATGCAGGAACTGCAAGACTTCACTTTATCTTTTAGGTTAATCTGGCTTCACCTAAGGTTTGCCTGTCCTCTGAAGACCTTTGGATTTGCCCCAGAAACTGAAGGGCCAAACCTGATTTGTAGAGTGCATCTCCATGATCCTTAATGCAAGGGTATGATGTGTGGACACAAGCTGTTCCCTCAGCCTTGGCATCTTGAATTGAGAGAGCTGGATTTGGGAGCGAAGTTATGTTTTTTCAAATTAGCACTCTAGTAGAATAACTTCTGACCTTGCAATAAACGTGTGAGAAAATAATTATGGTTCAGTATTTATTGGTGTTATTTAGTCTCATGCTATTTTACATTGCTCCAGAGTGCATACAAGGCACCACATAAAACAAATACAAAAACATTCCCCTTCATTATTGAATCGTCCAATCTATTTTCAATATGAGCCAAAAAATGGCGTAGACCTCTAAAAATAAAGTAGGAAATTGCTGCTAAGCAAGGACATGATTTATAGCACAGTTAAGACCTGGCTTAAGTTTCCCTGAAATCAAAGGCGAAGTCCAGGATCTCTGCTCTGAGATGATGTAGCTCAGCATGCTGGAATTTCTATCTTATTATGACTAAAATGTTCTGAGCACATACGTGTGGTTTTTTACTAGAGTTACTGGTGAAGAGTACTTGACTGAGAATCTGTTTGCAGCTTTGCAGATGAACTGTCTGAGAGCAGGCGAATACGGTGGGTGAAATGCGGAGTCTTGGTAGCAGTATAGGTTTGAACAGTTCAAAGGTGAAGAGGGCGTGGGGATAACAGTAAAAATGCGACAGCAAGATATTGTCTATAAGGCATGATGTAGGCAATGTCAAGACTTTTAAGTGTTGTGTCTTGGGATGGCGGACCTGGTGGAAACATTCAGATTTGCACCTGTGTCACACAGCTGGATCACAGGACCGTGCACAGTCTGTGTTTTTCTTGAGAGTCATGAGGAGGGAAATGCTCTGCATTCATCAGGGAGTCCAGAGTAGCGGAAGATGCAGTAATGAGTGATTAAGAGTGACTTCAGGGACTTTCTGCTAAATAGAAGTCACTTCCTTTCTGTTTAGATGACAAGGAGGCTGATAGATATTAGAAATACTCTGGAATAATAAGGTCAGGATGTGGATGCTGCACATCAGAGGCATAGGTTAAAGTTGAAAGAGAATTAAAAAATGAGTTAGATTTTAAGCTAAAGTATTAGGGACATAATACCTCTGGATGTTTGGGTTTTTTTCACCTGCAAAAAATTCTATTGGGGTCTTTGTTTTTATTGTCTCTTTTTTTTTTTTTTTTTCCCCCCTGGGTCAAGTTCTCATTACATTTGATACCTAAGGTGTAACACAAAGCCCTTAGATGCTATGTAGTCTAGAGACTGTTGAAAACTGTCTCAACAAATATTTCTGTTGTTAAAATACTGTCCAAACCTTTAACCTTTGTGGAGGACCCACTGGGTTTTCCATAATTAGGACCTAAACCAATTGATTAGAAATAATGTATAATGGAGTGTAAATATAATTTGGCTCTAGCTTTTTGGGGCCTAAAATTACTGAATGCAATGAAAAAGTATAAAATAATAACTGATTAAAAATAAAGTAATTCAGAATATCTAATATAGAACAAAAACCCCACAAACATTTCCAGTTGCAAAGTTAATGTCAACATATGTGTATGTGTTTTGTTGTGGGTTTTTTTTCCTCAGGATTTTAGTGAAGATTTACAATTATCATAGGACTCAGTGCAGTTTGTTTGCTCCTCACAAAAGCAGAGATGATTTTTATTGACCAATCTTTGATCCAAGAGATTAAAGAAAGTACTGCAAGAGCAGTGAAAAGGATAACACCATGGGGGTCAATAGGCTTACTGCTACTTGGAAATGAAAGTGAAGCATTCCATTGGGAGAGGGGGTAATTTAGCATTCTTACTGGGAACTTGAGAGTTTTCCCTTTCTTTTTTTTTTTT